>JAVJIF010007958.1:0-198093 GCA_038442645.1 Agave tequilana
GAAAGAAGCCAATCATCTAATGATAATTGGATGTATAGTTCTAAATCGATCCCTCGCTACGGGTCAGAGGATGAGCTTGATACAGACGACCCATTCTGAAAGTTCATTGATGAACCAAATACTGCCATGAAGAGGAAAAAAGCGAAGAGGGAGATTGTTGGTAAAGAGGTAGAAGAGACGGAAAGCGATACAGCAGACAAACATTCATAATATGAGGACGAATCTGATTATGATGGTGATGACGAGAATGAGTAGATTAGAAATTTAAAATTTGTATTTTGATTTTTTATAAATATATAAGCCTGTTTTCTAATATTAATGTGTGAATTATAATTTTTACTACTTAAATCTGATTGAACTGCTGTACCTTTGTCACTAATTTTATTCATGTGATAGACGCAACATGGAACTACGGTACCAAGTTGTAAACCAAAAAATGTCAAAGTTCTAAGTTCATTGACAAATATGAACTGGGATCATGATCGCAGTATATTACTTTATGTTCAGTGGACTAAAGCACAACATAGGGCGAAAATATCGAAATGGATGTTTAAATTAAAAAAAAAAAGGATATGCTGCGACTATTGTCGCAGTAAAAAAAAATATATATCCTCAGCCAACCGCGACTGGTCGCAGTCATGAAACTGCTGTAGATATCCAGACTGAACATTCAAATGGCCAAAGTGAAACATGCGATCATGTCGTCGCAGCGTTACTTTATGTTCAGTGGACTAAAGCACAATATAGGGCAAAATTGTCGAAATGGATGTTAAAATTAAATGAAAAAGAAAACGCTGCGACTATTATCAAAGACAGAAAAAAATAACGTCATCAACTGCGACTCTAGTCGCAGTCATGGAACTATGTAGACAATGAGAAAGTCAATATTCAAATGGGCAAATATGAATGCGACTATGGTCGCAGTGTTAATTTATGTTCAGTGGAATAAAGAAGAACATCGGGCAAAATTGTCGAAATTATATTTGAGCGGAAAATTTCAACTATATTCAAATGTTATAATAATATACCAAGAGACGGGGGAAATTTAAAAGCAACAAACAATTTTCCCTGCATAGAAGCACTGCGACTACGGTCGCCATCATCCCCATACACTGCTTATATTTGCGACCAAAGTCGCTGTCAACTTTAAAGTAACTAAAAGGTAAACTATATAGACCAAGTTTGTAACAGTGAAACTCTAAAGTACAACTACTACAAAAAAGTACAGTAGATGTGAAAAATGATATTAAAATCTGCTTATAATGAAACGCTAGTGGCAGCATGCGATATGAATCTCTCTGCGCTATGCGACCCTGGTCGCAGTTCATGACGAAACTGTAAAAATGAACACTTTATTCCTTCTAGGTGGATGCAACACGAACATACTTCTTCTGCCATTAAAAAGAAAAAGTAAGATTTTAAACATAAATCATTAGAAAGAGCTGTATAATAGGTTTAATTAATACCAGTAATGGACAACCAGTCCTGTAATGGCCCAGCTCTTGACAGTTACCACATCTTTGATGCTTCACTTTCTTCTGATATAGAGAATCTTCAAAACCAGACTTAAGTCTGATGCAGCTCTAGGTCCCCTTGGTTGGTACAGGACCAATTGGATCACGTATATTCAATTCTTCACCATCTCGCAGAACGACAATGGATCCATTAGAACCAATAGTAGTTTTTAGACTGTGATGACTGATAATTTGCTGACATGGCTTTGTATTCACTAGTGGTTTCTTCAGCAAATCTTTCAAAACTGCGTCCAACTTTGAAAGATGGATATCAGAATCAGCGACCATCTCAAGAATTGCATTAAATTTAGAATGAAGTGTCCACAATCTAGCCGTCCGTGGAGTGCCTTGACTGGGAAAAGGCCTGATGTCATTTTCGATTGTAACATTTTTGTAACGAGCATCCAACCTCCATATCTGAAGTATATATTATTTGGTATATGTGTAACGTGATTGCGCCACAAAATACACAGAATATGTCTATAAAGAATACCCTCTGTTTTAAATAATGAGCAACTACAAGACACATGAAGTTCCTCAGGCTTCTCATAATGACCTTTTCCCAGCTGTCTTTTGATTCTAAAAAATCACCAACCAGATATTTTGATCGAGGTCCGTCGTGTTTCAACTCTTCTGAAAACAGTGTCATTACAAATGCCCATTCCTTTGGAACAACTGAAAAATCTTCGGGGTATACAACTTCGAAACCTGTATCTCATATGGATCGATGTACAGTTAGGCACAGAATTCAAACCCCGAAAGTCTAATGAGATTCAGAACTATGACAGGCAGCAACAACTTTATCATATTGGTGAACAAATTTCACTAGTTTCGTGTTTGCATTAACAAACTATCAAAGAAAGAATTAATACTCTCGGACCTCTGACTGGTTGTCATTCCAGCACAGAAAACATCCTTGAGATATGCATTAACCCAGTGTCCACGCAGTCTGTGCATCTTCAACAACCAACTGTCTTCTTCTTCTTCTAAATGATATTTTTCATTCATCAGTCGCCATCGCTCCTCACATGTGCTTATATCACAGGAGGTGTACTAATGATAGAATTCAGAGACCATATCTTCTCCATACATGTTTGTCATCAGGATTTGTTGCTCGGCAATATGTTTTCGTACATACCAGAAACAGTACCAGTGCCGAGTAGTTGAAAAAATCATCTTGATTGCATCACCAATCTGGGCATCCTGATCAGTAATAATCAACTTCGGTGCAACTCCATGCATGCACTTGAGCCATTTTTGGAATAGCCACACAAACGTATCACTCTGCTCATCAGCAAGCAATGCACAGCCAAACAAAATTGACTGCCAATGATGATTTACTCTAGTGAATGGAGCAAATGGCAAGCTCAAGTGATTAGTCCTGTATGTTGTGTCAAAAATGATTACATCACAGAACCTCAAATACGAGAAAATAGCTCTTCCATCAGCCCAAAAAATGCTTCTAAGTGTGCCCGCATTATCAACTTCACTTGCAAAGAAAAATTCTAGATCGGTCTCGGCTTTCTCTTGGAAATATTTGATGATCACAATAAACTCATGGCCAATGTTATTTCTACGTTGACGAGTAAAATCAATAACTTGTTGCGGGCTTACTTCTTCACAAGCTTCTCCCTGGATCATTGCATTCACAACAAGGAAAATATTTGAAGAGTGCATCCCACATCAACCAATTGCTCATAATCCTTCTGCTAATCTTCAATCGATGAGTCTGGTGAGAGAATGGTGATGTACCTTATTCGGGCTTGACAATTCATGTGAATGAGAATCAACAAATTTGGTGACAACCCAATATCTTCTGTCAAATAAAAAATGAAGACGAACATGCATCTCAGCAGGACACGCTACTCTTGTGTCAATTCGACGGTGCACTGTAAGCCCCTCTTGTCTTTTGTCACATAACTTCTTCACACCTTCCTTGCTGCAGCAAAATTTTCTGCAAATAACTTCATGAAGAGGCCTCCGTGACTTATCTATTCTTTTTTTCTCATGTCAAAACATCTGTTCCTTAATAAGAATTATAGAAATTGTATGCTTTCACATCTGTGAAAAACTATTTCCCTAAAAAAATATTTGAGCTTTCAGACATTTCTCTATGTGCATTCAGATCTTATAAAACAAATTGACGAACTACATAAATATAAATATTTTTTAAATATCACACGTCTGAAGTTTAATTACTAAAACTGCGACCAAGGTCACAGATGTAATGAAATATATATAACTTCTTACTAAAAGACTGCGATCTAGTCGCAGTTTTCCGTATGAGCAAATTTTTTAAAAACTGAATAATAACTGTGCAACTCTCTAATGAATATATAAACTGGATATAATTGACATAGAAACGTTTAAGAATTATAACAACAAGGAATGCGACATAGGTCGCAGTTACAAAAATAGCTTTCACAGCCTAAGATTATTTTAAAATCAAACTGCGACCGTGGTCGCAGTTCTTAAACTTTAGAACAAGTGATTATTCTGTTCTGTAAAATGAAATATAGGTCACAGTACCATATACGCTACAGAGAAAGCTTCTATATTTAAGAAATTGTGGAAAAAAAATTGACACAATAAAAACCTATTGATCAGCATGCAAAGATGTCAACCCTTCAATACTTTCAATATTCTAAGAGAAAGTTTAACCAGATGATATATCCTTCATATCTAGATCGGGAGATAGAGATCGCTTACGACTGCGACCAGAATTGGCAGGGAAAGTAGACTGCTCCGACGTCGACATTAAATAAAAAGGAGAAAATCTGCTCTGAAAATCGATATTTTTAGAGAAAACTTTATCGCTGGCTAGAAAAGGAGAACCTAAATCTGACAAAGAGCGGTAAAGAAATAGGAGAAAAAAATAATAAACAATAACCTAAATCTTATAAAGAGCGATGAAAAAGGGAGAAAAATAATAATAAACAATAACCTAAATCTGACAACGAGCGGTAAAAAATTATGGGGGCGAATAATAATAAATAATAACGGCGCGAGTAGCTTTTACCAAGGAGTATTTAGTAATTTAACTTGTTCCTATAAGAGGGGCGCAACTTAGTGGGGTGGCAAATATTGAGCCACGTCACCGCAGGCTGAGAGAGTCTCTTAGCCGTCGGCTGATATACATTTTTCTCTCTCTCTATATATATTGCAACAAGTTAACTAACTTTTTAGGAATTAAGTGTCCAATAAAGTTTGAAATCTTGATAGAACAATCAATTTAATAGAATATTTTATTCTTGACTTAGAGATGAAAAATTTGAAAAATATATACCATCTCGTTTACATGATTATGTATTTTTCTCACACTTACGCTATAGTTTCATGCTTGGAATAATGAGAAAAACTTAACTTTATTTAAATATGGAATAGATATATGTATATAAAAAAGAGACCTATAAAGTGGAAAATCTAAGTAATAAGCAACAAGGTACCAGAAGTCTTGGTATTTATCCGTAAGCGAATTGAATGAGTTATATGTATGTGTGTGGTGTGTGTGTGTTTCTTAAAGGGCAATGAATTGGTAATATTTCGAACTTCTATAAATATATATTATAATAGAACATGTTTACGTAGGAAAAGTTTGAATAAAAAATTCTCAAGCTAAAGGTTGTTTACACTTTCATGAAGAATGCATAAGATTGGATAACTTAAGAAGAATGGTGTGAAAATATTAAATTCAAGTCTTTGGGAAAAGAAGATAAGATTTCTTAATTTGAAATTGAACTTACTTGAAATTAAACTTTTTGAAAACTTATGAACTTAATTACTGTAAACACTTGTGCATAAAAAAATCTTTTGAAAATTTCTTTTATATTTTCTTTATTTTTCAGTTATTCTTATTTTTGTTACCTTTTTTTCTTAATTTTTGTTATCTTTTTTTTCTTTCACTGAATTTTCTGGGTGTAATTCACTGAAAATGCTCATGAGATAACACTCATCCACTAGGTTAACTAGGGGTTTAACGGCTTGTTTCACGTGCTAAGCGCAATCATGAATTCTACGAAAGTAAGTTAGGATTTTTGTTTTTGTTTTAGTATTTTTGACTCTTTTGCTTAGATTTTGCTCGAGGACTAGCAAAAGTTAGATATTTGGGTGTGACGAATGTCCTATTGTATACATATTGTATATCTTTTTATACATATTTCTGCCACTTTAATACTGCATTGGTAGTTTGTTTTATTAACTTTTGCAGATTTTGGAGAAAAAAGCGAAAAATGAAGATAAATTAGAGTTACAGAAGAAGAATTTTTAGTAGATTTAGATGGAGCCAGAGAGCCTAGAAGAAACAAAAAAGGTAGAGAAATTTTGGAGGACAAATCGAAAGTTATATGATGAATACGTCATACAGGCAGTAAATCCGTCGTTGACCAGTCAAAGGAGTTGAAGTGCATGCGTCAGCTATTCTCTGAGTCAAATTTGGTTTTGTATTGTATTCAACAGCGAAAACACTATATTATACAGTGAATCCACTGTAATGCTTAGTCAGTTGCTGAAGTATTTTTTTCTAAATTCGTCTAAGACTTTGTGTTAGTTTTTGAAATTATTATTTAGCCAACTAGAATTTCTGAGGCCTGTATAAAGACTTGCGTACTTTAATATGTAATTTTAGAGATCCAAATTAGTAGATTACTTCCTTAATAAATTTTGACTTTTTTGCAACTTCCTGAGTCTTGGAGGAGGAAATCAGAGGAAAAAGAAGCTTTAATTGGATTTTTTCCCTTTTCTCTAGTAAATTTTATTTAATATTTTTCTAATTTAAAATCATGTTTTCTTACCTTTTACTTATGAACTAATTACTCTTAGTTATGGCTTAGGCATGGTTATCTATGAAAGATTGTTCATGAGTTATTTGTATTTAGTTGTTCTTATTTAAATTATTGCAAAATTTTTATTCTTATTTTAATGTCTAATAATTAATGGCCATAATTATTTAGATGGTTAGATTTGAGACCGATAGGAGATAATATAATAAAACATCTAGGGATAGAAATCATTACTTACAGGCTGACACCGACAGGAGAAATTTAGGTAGTGTAATTTTTCCTAGAGGAATAATAGATCTTAATATTGTTGTAGATTAGTAAATTCACTAGATTGGAAGATTGTGAATTCTAGACTAGGGTTAGATTTAATAATGCTCGACGAAGATTGTTAGATACCAAAAGATTCTTCAATTTTAGCAATATTTAGATAAAGTTTCTAATACAATTAATTAGATTAAATCTGAAATATATATGCCAAAGACCTAATGCCCTAGTATCCTTCTCATACAAGAAAAACACTTTTTTAATTAATTTCACTTATTTTTTGATTTTTTAAATAAGATTAGAAATAATTCATAGTGACAGTTAAATACAATCCTTGTGGGTTTGACATTCTATCTCATCATTTTATTACTTGAAACGATTAGTATACTTGCTAGTTTCGCATCAGTTATTAGGGGTTTGTCTGTTCAGAGGTGATATGAACATAACAGAGCAAGAGTTAGAATAGGTGAACTCGATATAGGGACCCATCTATTTAGAGGTAATCATTAACATGATAGATTAAGACACACTAAATTCCTAATCCACTGTTCAGAGGCCATAATGTTAACATGACAGCCCACTAGGGACTGTAAGGGTGATTGGATCTGGGCGACCGTTGGTTCAAAAGAAATTTGGACATGACCAATTAAACTATACCAGACTCACAATTCGCTGTTCAGAGGTCATAATGTTACCTTAATAACTAGAACTCTCAGCCCGACTGAGAAAAGGATAATTGAGTTATGGACTCGTCTGGTCAGAGGTGATGAACTGGACATAACAGTTTGCGTACCACAAAAGGACTTGCTGTTCAGAGGCCATGCGGCCGTAACAGCTTTAATTGACTTGTCTGTTCAGAGATAATATGGACATGACAGTTTGAGTCATAAAAAGAATCCGCTGTTAAGAGGCCATGCATATATTACAGTGATTAGCATAGACTTTTTCGGTCAGAGGTGACGAACTGAACATAACAAACTAAGTTTCACAAATATAGGGATCATATCTATTCAGAGGTAATGTGAACATGATAGATTAGAAACCCTTAGGATTAGAAAAGTGATTCGCTGGCTATAATATGATAGCCCATGCCGGGCTGTGATTAGTATCTAATATTGCATAATTTTTACCACATATGCACATTTATTTTACATAAAATACTGCTAATAATGGCTTGCTCGTGTAATCCTATGTCCATGGTGTGCAATGAAGAAGAGGACCCTAAATCACCATTTAATAGGTGATTAAAGGCCTACGAAGTAGCGATTGACCTTATGAGGAGATGCTGTCAGCTCTGGGGGACTTAAATCTGAAATTCGAAAAGTACAACTAATAAGGGACCGAAGCGACCACACACAGCAGGCGGCGCCGCACGTGCCGCCTTGGTACAATGGCGGAAACGCGGCTCTGGCCGCATTTTCGCGATCGTACTAGAGCGCCGCGCCAGTGCTTTGGGCCAGGTTTTGCCCCCTGGCCCCCTTTCTCCTTGTGCCTATAAATATCCCTTTTGGGGGCCTTTAGTGGAGATATCCAGAGCTTTAGAGATTGTTGTTAGTTTATTTCTAGGATTTTTAGTTGCTCTATGTTTTCTTCTTCTTCTAGTTAGTTTAGCCATTAGAGTGAAAGAGAGAGAGAGAGTGTGTACAAGTTGTATTTGAAGGTGACAAGTTTATACAAGTAATACTTCTCTTTCTTCTTTCCATTACTTGGTGTCTTCATTTGCTTTTACTTCCTTGTTTTATTGTAATACTCCTTCTCTTTACTTCTTCTCTCTTGTTATTTCTTTTCTTAATCGTGTCTAACTAACTCTTTCATTGCATGGCTAACTAACTAATAACTTACTAATCTCTAACAATTTAATTGATAACCCAAATGAGTCAATAGTGTCAAACAAACCTTGTGCAAACGAGAGCTATGACATCTTAAGACGAGGATTCTAACTCTAACTAACTTACAAGTATTCCCTTCTTATATTTCACGCTTAACAGTTTTTGATGATCTATAAATTATAAGCTTTACTTGTTTTCGTAAGTTAGAGATATTCCTATTAATGTTTACCGATAGCATTAGTGTACTTGTTTCTTCCCTTATTCTCGCCTTCAATTGGATCTTGATAAGAGAATGTTCAAGTTTTTGACGTGTAAAGCTAAGTTAAAAGAAGAACTTTCATTCGACCTCTAACGTGAATAGTTCCTATGCATAAGGGTTATGCTTGCCTATGATCCATTATGAGGCTACATCTTCAAGAAGTTAGAGATAGGGGGAGCACTTAGTAGAAAGTTAGCCATGCGTTTTTACCTTTAAGAAAACTCATCTTTACAAACATCAACCAAATCCAATAATTCTTGAAACAATAATTGTTTTCTTTTAATTATTTATTTTGAAACAAAGAACTTTCTCTTTACTTTGAGCAAAGAGCCGCATCAAAGCTTCCATCACTCTACCTCCTTGTGGATATGACCCGTATAGCCACTTTGCTACTACAGAAGAATCGCAAAAGCAGTAACAACGACCTTCACTCCTTTACTTAATTTTGTGTATGCTTTTTGCTGATCAAATTTTGGCGCCGTTGCCGGGGAGGGAACGACTTTATTGTTCAACACTAAAGATTCTTCTTTATTTTTATATGTAGGAGAAGTACCAAGGAGCTAACTATTACGGGAAGCAAGAGTGGTGGCCAAAGACATTGCACGAGGAATTCATTTGCCCTCAGAAAATTCGTGTAAAAGCGAATTTTTTCTGATTGAAGTACTAACAAAAGCTCTTCTGCAGGGTTGCCGAAAATCGCTCAAAAATTGCTTTCTCAATTTTTTAGTTCACTTGTATGCTTCACCTTATACATTTATAATAAACTCAACAAAAATCTATTTGCTGCTAAATTGAAAATCAGATTAGACTCTTGCATTTAGGACACATGTCTATTTCAATTCATTTAAATTTCTGTTGAAGATTGCCGGAGAAAAGTACATGTGCATTCCATATAGAATAGGACCAACGTTTGGAGTGATTTATCATTTTGAGTGTTATCTTGTTGTGAATATACTGTACACTTGCACAATGGACATTAAGGGCAAAACTCAAATAAACAAGATAAGGTGGAAATTTCATCACCCTTTCTTAGCCCAAAAATCATCTCTAAGTGCACTCACAATCCCAAGCCAAATTGATAGACGTTGGCCCTAGGGACATCTCGAACTCACTAAGAGATTAACCGAGGGTGAAAATAGCAAGAACTATACTCCTGCAAAATCAGTGTCTAAGGAAAGATGATTGAGGAGTTAAGCCTCGAAAGCTCCGTGGTTTGGCGTAATTGAGGCCCGTGGCTTACGCCCATATTCCACCCACCGAGTTTTGTCCTTTCCTAACTGATTAGCTTGCAGTCGAGTTCCTGAAACAACCTCCCCTGGTGAATCGACTAGTTAGGAGTCCTCTAGGTCCAGGTACCTTAGACTAAGGCTTGGTAGTTGTTTCTCTTTCTTTTGTTTGTTTTTATTCTTTTTGATTGTTTGTTGTCTATACATTGTTTGTAGTGTGCTGCATGCAAGAGTGGGCGAGTGATCCTGTAACTTCCAGATTAGCCAAAAACCCTTCTCTACCCCTGTATCCAGAACCGGTGATGGCATTGCTACAGGACAGGTTTTACCCAATCAGAACCTCACTACAATCTTGTATAAAATATCCTGAGGCGAATGGAAATAACTTTGAGTTAAAGCCCTAATTCATCAACACTCTTCCAAAGTTTCATGGTTTAAAATCGGAGGTTGCATACTTATTTGTTAGGGAATTTGAAGAAGTATGTGTCATGATGCGCATTCCCCAGCTAGGAAATGATGCCGTTAGGTTACGTTTTATTCCCTTCTCCCTAAAGGACCTAGCTAAAAAACGATTGTACAGTTTGGCTATAGATTCAGTTACAATGTGGAACAATTTCGTCAAGGCCTTCTTGAAGAAATTTTACTCAATCCATAATACTGCCCTCATCAGAAAGAATATCATGAAGTTTAGGCAAGAATAGAGTAAACCATTCTGGAGATATTTTAAACGATTCAAAGATCTCCTAACTCAGTGCTCTCATCACGGTGTAGAGAAATGGCGTCAGTGCCAGATTCTCAATGATGGCTTGGATTATCAGACGAAAACCCTGTTATAAACCGTGTGTCAGGGGGTTCTTGAAAATGGAGAAAAATTAGGGTTGGGATTTGTTTGAGGATTTAGCTGAGAAAACCCTACAATGGGAGCCAACCTCGAAAAAAAACCAAGGAATTCACCAGTCTATAGCTTTGAGAGGAGGGCTCATATCCTTACAATCATTCATAGCTGCTGAAGCTAAGATCGCAACCCTGATGAGGAGAATAGAGGCTCTAGAAATAAAAGAGCCAGCCAATGTCAACCAAATCAACCTGCCACCAATTCACAATTCGGGTTGTTCATACTATCAGACACCGAACCATATTTTTGAAGAGTGTCTTATTTTCCAGACCAGCAAGTACCGCTAGAACACATGAATGCGGCCTACTTGCAGCCGCAACATAATCCGTACTCACAAACTTATAATCCCGGTTGGAGAAATCTCCCAAATTTCTCTTGGGCCCAGAACAATTCTCCTAGGCCAAATTTTCCCATTAATTTCTACCATCCCAATCATCAAAAAAATTTTTCCAGTCAAGCTCCATCTTCCTCCTTCTAAAGTTCACCTATGGAAAAGAAATTCAGTAAATTGGAGGAGAGCATGGAGACTTTTATGAAGTCCCAAACTGCCTTCATCCAAAATCAAGGACAAAGATTGGGCAACCATTCACAGGTCATATCGAGATTGGAAATGCAGATGAGTCAATTAGCTAACTCTCTAAGTGAAACACCAAAGGGTACTTTGCCTAGTCAGCCGCTAGTTAACCCTAAGAATTCCAATCAAGCATATAAAATTCAGGATCCTCAGATCAACCAATGCAATGTTGTTCATACTCTTCGATCAGAAAATAAGGTGGACAATAAGGTCTACCAGTAGAAAAATCCTACCTACATTGATCCTGCTCCTTCCTTCACATCTGCCAGCTCCTCCCAATCTGCTCCATAAAAGTCTGATAAGGACACAACTGCTGAGGAAGTTCACAAGCCTGTAGCACCCTTTCCTAATAGGCTTAGGAACAATAATAAAAATATGCACATGGAAAAGATACTTCAGATGTTTAATCAGGTTAAATTGAACGTGCCTCTTCTTGACGCTATCCAACAAGTCCCAGCCTATGCCAAATTGCTTAAGGATATGTGTATAAAGAAGAGAAAGACAAATGTGTCCAAGAAAGTGTTCTTGGAAACCAATATAAGCGAAATTCTGTCTGGTCCCATTCCAGTGAAATACAAAGATCTCGGATGTCCTACAATTTCCTTCACTATAGGACAAATAGAAATTAGCAGAGCACTCCTTGACCTGGAAGCAAATATCAACTTGCTACCTCTCTCAGTATACCAGCAACTTGGGCTGAGCGAGCTGAATCCAACTCGAGTCATCATTCAGTTAGCAGACTGATCTATGAAAATCTCCAAGGAGGAAATCACGGACGTCCTTATCCGGGTCAGGGATTTCATCTACCCCGTTGACTTCATTGTGCTTGAGAGCCAACTTGTGTCAAATCTATGGTCTCAAACTCCAGTCATCTTAGGGCGCCCATTCCTTACTATAGCCAATGCCATAATCAACTGTAGGAACGGCTCCATGCGATTGACCTTTGGAGACATGACGAAGGAAGTCAATATTTTCAATCTTAGAAGACAACCCAGGGATATAAATGATCAGACTTTTAAGGTCAATTCCATTGAAAATTTGACTAGTGAGCATGAAGAGAGCATAAAGATGGAAATAGAGAGCGAGTTTGATCTGGACTCTGAGGATTTCAATCTAGACCAGATCATAGATTCTGCAGTGGACTGGGCATCAAGCCCAAGTGTACCTCATCACAGGACCGAAATTCCAGATATCACCTCCAATGAATCAACTCCGTCCCTAGAGTTAAAAGCTTTACCTGAACACCTCAAGTACGCCTACTTGCGTGAAAGAGAAACCTTACCAGTCATCATAGCATCCCATCTACTGAGCTACAAGAGGACAGCTTGATGTCTATTTTGAAGAGACATAGGGAAGCCATTGGATGGACAATGAAAGATATTAAGGGGATAAGTCTAGCAATAGTTCAACATAGAATTCATTTAAACGATGAAGCGATCCTAGGAGGGACCTACAACACAGGCTTAACCTACTCATACAAGAGGCTGTAAAAACAAAATTCTGAAACTGTTAGACAATGGGATCATTTATCCCGTTTCTGATAGCCAATAGGTTAGCCCGGTTCATGCGGTCCCCAAGAAAGCTGATTTTACGATGGTAGAGAACAAGCATAAGGAATTGGTACAAACAAGACTGCCTACCAAGATTCGTGTTTATATTGACTATAGAAAGTTGAATGCGACCACTTGTAAAGACCACTTTCTGCTACCCTTCATCGACCAAATGCTTGTATGCTTGGCTGGACATGAATACTATTGTTTCTTGGATGGTACTCAAGATACAATCAGATCCCTATTGCTATAGAAGCTAAGGAGAAGACTACGTTCACCTGCCCATTTGGAACCTTCGCTTACCGACACATGCCCTTTGGATTGTGTAACGCTCCCGTAACATTCCAACGGTGCATGCTCAGTCTATTTTCTGACATGGTAGGACATTTTCTAGAGATTTTTATCTCCATCTACGAAGATTCATTTGATCAATGTCTTCATCATCGTGAGTTAGTTCTGTAAAGATGCAAGGAAAAGAATCTAACTCTGAACTGAGAGAAATGTCACTTTATAGGGAGACAGGGGATTGTCTTAGGCCATGAGATTTCTAGGAGAGGAATTGAAGTGGAGAAGGTAAAAATAGAAGTGATTGCTAAGCTTCCATCACCCAAAAGTATCAAGGATATCAGATCCTTCCTAGGTTATGCTGGGTTTTACTGACGGTTTATTAAGGACTTTAGCAAAATCATTAGGCCCTTAACTAACCTGCTAGCAAAGGATGTGCCCTTTTATTTTAACGAAGTATGTTTCAAATCATGGGAGAAGCTTAAGCAAGACCTTGTATCTGCACCTATTATTTCTGCTCCAGATTAGGCACAACCGTTTGAAATCATGCGCGATGTGTCTGATTTTTCTATTGGCGCTGTTCTTGGACAGAACATCGATAATAGGCAGCACGCGATTTACTACTCGAGTAGGACTCTGAATGACGCCCAACAGAACTATACAATGACTGAGAAGGAATTCTTGGCCGTTGTCATTGTGTTAGAGAAATTCTAGCCCCGAAGATTGTGATTTTCATAGATCACTCAGCATTAAAATACCACATGATCAAGAAGGAAGCTATAGTCTGATTGATTCGGTGGATCCTTCTGCTTCAAGAATTTGACCTGAAAATCTGGGATAAAAGAGGTATAGAAATTGTGGTAGCTGATCATCTGTCAAGAATTCCAAATGCACCGATAATACAAGCCCCGATCAATGAGGATTTCCCAGATGAGCACATCCTGGCCATTTTTAAGGAACCATGGTATGTGAACATATTCAACTATTTGCCCACTCGACAATTAGCCGCTGAATGGACAACGCAAGACTAGTGTCGCTTCTTTACCCAAGTACAGTACTTCTTCTGAGAAGAGCCGTATCTTTTAAGTATTGTCCTGATCAAATTGTTCGACGATGCATACCAGAAGAAGAACAGAGGAGTGTGCTAAGTTTTTGCCATGAACTTGCATGCAGAGGATACTTTGGTCCCCGCAAAACCATAAAGAAAGTTTTACAAAGTGGGTTTTACTGGCCCACTTTGTTTAAAGACTCATTCTATTTTTGTAAGTTATGTGCAGATTGTCAAAAGACTAGGAAAATTTCGAGACGAGACATGATGCCCTCAACTCGATTCTTGAAGTTAAAATTTTTGATATTGGGGTATTGACTTCATGGGACCATTCCCAAATTTCTTTGACAACCATTTCATTTTGGTTGCAGTGGATTACGTCTCTAAATGGGTAGAAGTCGTGCCTACTAAGACCAATGACAACAAAGTGGTTGTCAAATTTCTCAAGGAAAACATCTTATCCCATTTTGGCACTTCCCGAGTTATAATTAGTGATAATGGGTCGTATTTCTGCAATAGAGTTCTTGAAGCTCTGATGCGAAAATACTCCATCAATCACAAGTTATCCACTCTGTATCATCCCCAGACAAATGGGCAAGTCGAAGTGACTAATCGACAAATCAAGCTCATTTTGGAAAAGATAGCTGGACAAAACCAAAAAGAATGGTCAATCACGCTAAACGATGCATTATGGGTTTACCAAGCTGCTTTTAAGATAGTCTTGGGGATGTCTCCATATAGAATTGTACTTAGAAAAGCCTGTCATCTACCTGTCGAATTAGAATACCGCGCTCTATAGGCTATTAAGCAACTCAATTTCAATCTGATTAAAGCCGGCGAACTTAGGAGATTGCAGATCTCAGAGTTGGAGAAAATACGGAATGATGCTTATGAGAATGCACACAAAAAGCATAACTAAAATTTTTCATGACCAGATCATCATTCGAAAACACTTTGCCCCAGGGACAAAGTTCTGCTATACAACTCGAGGCTTCACATTTTCGCAAGGAAGCTAAAAACTCGTTGGTCTGGACCCTTCATTGTGCGCACTGTTTTTCCACACGGTGATGTGAAAATTTTCAATCCAAAGAGTAACAAGGAATTCAAGGTGAATGGGCAAAGACTGAGGCCATTCTTGACTACTGAGCCTGAGTCACAGGCTGAAGATGTCCTAAGTCTTTTTACTCCCTCTTATACGTGACCATAGCCATCCACACACCACAACTAAAAAAATGGTTCTTTATAATTATTGTTTATATGATATAATCACCTCTTGTATACTTGTAAATAACCTTTTTGAAAAATTCTTTTTCTACCCTATTTTTCCTACTCTCTTCTCCCTCTCCCTTAGCCTATTCGCACTTGGCCAGCCCGAGTCGACGGAGACGATAATATCTTTTCTTTCCCCTATTTATTGCATTTGCATTTACATTATTAGCATTGAGGATAATGCATTAGATATGTGTGGGGGGGGGGGGATGCTAACATTCAATTTTCTTTTCTTTTACTTCTCTTTAAAAAAAAAAATCTCCAGAACGAATAAAGAATTTTTATACTCTTTATAAAAATACTAAAAGGTTGTAAGAATTAAGGGAACCTTAGTAAGGAATCTTATTTTAGCCTAAATAAAAAGAAATATTGGTCTGACTGAGAGTTGGGAGGGACAAGAAAATTAATTCATATCTTTTATTTAGCTTTAGTAGAATATTTATTAACCACATGCACACGCTTGGGATTTAGAGACACAACTTTAAATGACACATAATAATAAAAAAACCATTAAGCTGGATAATTATGCCTCAAGAAGCATGATTATTTACGCCTAAAGGAAAATAAATAAATCTTGATTTTGTGCCCTACTATAATAGCATATTTGACCTGAGGGGTATTTTTTTACCTGATGCCCTAAAACCATATGGTTTGAGCGTCATCGGTTCGATATTTGTTACATGAGTAAAGTAGAAAGCCTAAAGAAATCAAGAATAAACATCTAGACAAATATTAATAAAATTAAAAGACTTTTAAAGTTGAGTTGAGAAATCCCAAGCATATCACACTGCCACATGATGCATATCTATTAAAGCAAAATAATAGAATGAGTTAGAAGTACAAGTTCCTTTCTAAATTTAAAGAAAAATCATGATTTCGTCTTTTATGATGGCTAAAGTATAGGAGGACTTATGAGGGTTAGACCTAATTATTATAATCATTTGATCATTTTTACTTAGATAATTAAAAGTTCTTTTTTGTGAAAGAGGTTTGCTTACAGCTAACATTCTTCATTTATTGAATATTGTGGGTGCAATCTGCTGAAAACCCTCAGGAGCCAACACTCCTCCTCTAGGGGAAACTAGAGGTTTAAAGGCTTGTTACACATGCTTAGTGCAATCGCGTCACCAGCGTTTGGGCCAGGGGGCCCCCTTTCTCCTGATGCCTATAAATACCCCCTTTGGGGTCCTTCAGTGGAGATATCTAGAGCTTTAGAGATTGTTGTTAGTTTGTTTCTAGGATTTTTAGTTGCTTTATGTTTTTTTTTCTTCTAGTTAGTTTAGCCATTAGAGTGAAAGAGAGAGAGAGTGTGTGTACAAGTTGTATTTGAAGGTGACAAGCTTATACAAGTAATACTTCTCTTTCTTCTTTCCATTACTTGGTCTCTTCGTTTACTTTTACTTTCTTGTTTTAGTGTAATACTCTTTCTCTTTACTTTTTCTCTCTTGTTATTTCTTTTTTTAATTATGTCTAACTAACTCTTTTATTGCATGGCTAACTAACTACTAACCCACTAATCTCTAACAACTTGATTGATAATCCAAATGAGTCAATAGTGTTAAACAAGCCTTGTGCAAATGAGAGCTATGACATCTTAAGACGAGGGTTCTAACTCTAACTTATTTACAAGTATTCCCTTCTTATATTTCATGCTTAATGGTTTTTGATGATTTATAGATTGTAAACTTTACTTATTTTCGTAAGTTAGAGATATTCCTATTAATCTTTGCCGATACCATTAGTGCACTTGTTTCTTCCCTTATTCTCGCCTTCAATTGGATCTTGATAAGGGAATGTTTAAGTTTTTACCGTGTTAAGCTAAGTTAAAGGAAGAACTTTCATTCGACCTCCAAGGTGAATAGTTCTTATGCACAAGAGTTATGCTTGCCTATGATCCATTATGAGATTACATCTTCAAGAAGTTAGAAATTAGGAGGAGCACTTAGTAGAAAGTTAGCCATGCGTGAAAACACATCTTTACAAATATCAACCAAATCCAACAATTCTTGAAACAATACTTGTTTTCTTTTTAATTCTTTATTTTGAAACAAAAAACTTTCTCTTTACTTTGAGCAAAGAGCTGCATCAAAGCTTCCATCGCTCTCCCTCCTTGTGGATACGACCCGTATAGCCACTTTGATACTATGGAAGAATCACAAAGTAGTAACATTGACCATCACTCCTTTACTTAATTTTGTGCATGCTTTTACCGATCAGGCTGCAAGAACGTCCGCTAGGGACAGTATCGAATGGAATCCCATGAAGAGTTTAGCGCTCCTCGGAGAATCTGATAGGGGCAAATAGCATCCCCTCTAATATTTTGAAAGAGAGTTGTCAGAGATAATTATTAACATGACAACGAAATAGCTTATTAGGGAATGAAAATTTCGTGAGGATTTCAGATAGAGAATTTAGCATTCTCTCGGATGTCAGAGGTGTAATGTTAACTTGACAAAAATTTATTTTACTGTTAAAGGTGTGATATTGAACATAACAGTGATTTGAGTAGATCTGTCATTCTATTAGAGAGAATGACATGTAGAGTTTGATCTGCTGGGGATATATTAAAGTTTGACTGTCAGAAGTATAATGTTAACGTGAAGGCTCGATCCTTAATTCAATTTATTGGGAAAATGAATACGATTTTTTGTGGTCCTACCATTCTATGAATCGAATTGGTAAGGGCTTTTGGAGAGGAAAGCGGGATCAGATCCCTTAGAAATTTTAGCAAACCCTCAACTATCAGCAGATTTGATTTACCTTTACCAACTACTAGAGCTAGCCTTGCTATGTTCCTCAACATGATGAGTTATCTCTTTGAGCTTAAAAGCTAACTTTTTCTTCTATCCTTACCCATCGGAGGCATAGGATTGTTATGTTACTTTAAGTAACATGATTTCACTGCACAGAAGACTTTTAAAGTCTCCCAGGGGATTAAAGAAGTGAGTACAAACTCCGTGAGAAATTTTATCGAGAGTGAGAATAAACTATCAGAGGTAATCATTAACGTGATAGTTGAATGTCATTATCTCCGCTTGAGATGATGGGATTGCCCTAGAATCATTTGGTAAGAGATGAGATTCCTTGAAGGAATGAAGCAGTCAAAGAATTTTGACTTGATGATCAGAGGTAGTGTTACTTGATTATGGATAACATGCCGTTTGATTGGTATCATGAGTGTACCCTCATTTTGATCAGCGAGGCGGTATGATCCATTTGAATATACTCTCTACTACAAATGATTTTTCCCATTTAGTTGGTGGAATGACATATGAAATCACACCTAGAGTGGGAGTGAATAGGTATAATGCTAATCAATCCATAAATTAAAAATGAGATGATGCAACGATCACTCAAAGCAAGATTAGAAGCCGTATGCCCCGTGAAGGGCTCTGAACTTCTTCCTCGTGATTCTTCTAAATAAGAGTTTGAGGTGCACAATGCAATCTTATTGTAAGAGTATAGATTGACAATATAAGAATGAATGAATGAATAGAAAGTAAAAGAAACAAGTAAACTAATCGCAAACACAGAGATTTATTTCGAGGTTCGAGCACCCAGCTCTACGTCCTCGCCTTCACCCAGAAGGATTTCCGATCCACTAGAATTTTCACAAAGGATTACAATCACTAGGGAGTACCCAACTCCTTAATCACACTCCTCTACTCTAGAGGTAGTGTAGCCACAAGTGCAATAATCACTTGGTGATCAAAAGACCACAAACTCTCTTTTGAAAAAACTTTTCTTTACAAAACCCTAGAGAATAATATGTAGGATTGAAGCTCAAGGTTTGTAAGTCAAAATAAAATAAACTAGAAGAGAGATTTGATTCAAAAACTTTAGAAATAAAACAGAGATTAGAGCACAAAAACTGAGAGTAAAATACATCTTCAAGAATACTCAAACTTTGAAATCTTTGCAATAGTTGTTGTATCTTACCTCAACCCCAACAACCCCTATATATAGGATTTAGGTAGGGATTAAAGGGTAAACATCTATCTGGACTAAGCAGGTATAATTTGACCAAAATTCAGCCTAATTCACGTTTTAAAATAGGTTTAAAAAACTAGCCGTTTGGCCAGAAATGCAGAGCACGGTCGACCGGCCGGTCGACCGGTTTTTAAATATTATGACTGTTGGCTGACTTCGGTCGATCGCCCGGTCAACCGTCCCAAACTGAGAGTTTGGGTCTGTCAGTCGGTCGACCGTAATGGGGATCCAGTCGATCGCTCGATCCACCGGGGAGCGTGCACACATGCACATCCCATAGGTCAGGACTGCGGTTGACCGCGCGATCGACCGTTCTGACCTGTAATAGAGCCGGTCGACTGCCCGATCGACTGCAACAGGTCATAAGCAGGAAACATGTTAGAAATTTGATTTGAAGATATGTTATTTTTAAAGAAATTTTTGTAAAGTCTTTGTAAAATACAATAAGCTAAGTATGCATATACTGAAATAGGGCTTAAAGTATTTTATCTAGAGTAAAAAATAATCTATTGAAAACACGTGCAATTTTGTGTGTGTAGGGTATTTGAGCAACAATACTATATACTATTATTTAACAAATTAATAACACAATGATCCACAGGTAGGCGTCTCTGACCGTGTTGCTGACCTTTCGGCCAACAAGCCTATCCTATGAGTGAGTCCTCTTGAGCCATCAACCTTGTAACAAACCTGAAATACATACTAGAACCTCTATTAGTACCAAATAGCTTTTATATTGTTTGTCATCATCAAAACGCATAAAATAGAGTGTGTAACCTTTGGGCCAATAATCTCCCCTTTTTGATGATGACAAAACATATAAGCCATAACACAAGATATGTAAGGGAGGTAAAAACTCTCCCTCAAATAATGCTATACTAAACAAGTATACTATACTAAAGCATGAACGTATAAAAAACATATGTGAGATAAACATCTACAAAATATGAATATGTATTCAAACCAAAACATGAAACCACACAAATACTTCTCCCCCTTTTTGTCATACATTAAAAAAGGTTAGGAAACAACCAATAAACAATAAGGATATATATGCGATATACATTCATGAAGAGGAAGACGCTAAGTTAGCTCCCCTGCATACATGCATTACATGAAAAAGGGATGACAAAATCCTAACTCGCATAAAGCATAATATACAATAAATAAGTAGAGATGTTAAGCTCCCCTTACACACGTGTATCACATAAAGAAGAGATGTCAAGCTTTCCAATATAAGTTACACTCAGCATGAATCTATATGTAGAAGAGATATTAAGCTCCCCTTGCATATAGGCAATACATATCAAAACATTTAAAAAATCACTTTAAAGATAAATTTTGAATTTTTCTTAATCAACAAATCAAATTTTGAGATACCACTTGTAAGTAAACAAATTTTTTTTAAGATATCACAATATTTTTGATACCTATTGAAATTAGAAATTTTTGATACCAATAGAAATTAAAACATTTATAAATCAAGCACAATCAAATCATATATATGTATGAAAATGAAAATATCAATAGAAATTGATATTATTGACATTTAGAAGCATACGTATATAGAAAACATGTATGAGTATACAAAAGTGAAATATCATGAAGATCATGTGTATTACTCATAACTAACCACCCTATTCATGCACATGTTAAAAGATTTTCAATTAGGCACATAAGGCATGGTCACCCATCCATCCGCCCTTTAAAGGTACGGGTTTTTAAAAATAGGATTTGAGAATATGTTATCATAGTTGAAAACTCTACCAATTGAAGAAGACGAAACTAGTTTAAAATTAATTTTGAAAACTAGTTGAAATCCTTCAAAATATGAAACCCAATTATACATCCCATGAAGACATGAAAATTATATAATAATTAACACTCAAAACCTATACAACACATATATGCTCATGAAACAAAAATCATGAGTAAACACAAACATAGAGTGTAAAACAGTCGTGAAAAACATAGTCATGGAAATAGGCATTGAAGCTCATATGAAATTCCTTTACAAACATGAAACACATAAAAATTTTAATTTTCATTAAAATAAACTTCAACACATATGTATGTTTTGTATAAACTAGAGTGTACATACATATCCAAACATAAACGAGTCCACAAAAGTATATTGCATGAAGGCAAGTGGCTCAAGGATGTACATGTATATCTATTAGTTTAGACAAAAGTAACATATACATGAAGCTAACACATTATCATGAAATCATGTGCAAAAATAGAAAATACAAGTGTTAATGAGAGAATCATCAAAACTAGGTTATACAAGTATATGTAATAAGTACAAGTGAGCAATAAAGTACAAACACATAATAACCAAGTGTAGCTCACTACTTGTATAAGTATATACACAAGTTTTAATGAAAACTATATTAAATAAGTAATCAAAATCATGAAGTGCAAAACCAAACACATAACCAAACATGAATCTAAACGTGATCAATTATAATGAGCATTGAAATAAAAAATATTTATATGAAAGTATGTGAATAAATTAGGAATTAGAGATTGTTACCAAAACCAATAGTTTAATCTCTTAGTCTCCAAACCATGGTCGTCCTCCCACTAAACATCCTTAAAAGTGATGCATCCAAAAGTGTCACCATTTACCTTAGAACGATTCACCATCAAGGCACCATACCTCTCACGTCATGTGAGAGCCACACCTACATCAAATACAGTAGGGGTGGATTTTGGTACTCATATCTTATTGGGTCCATGGGGTTAGTACCTTTCCTAACCCAAACATGATTATTCATACTATTTATATGATCATAACAAAATTTGGCTAAATGACCACTTCAGTCACAATAAGTACATTTATAAATTCTTTCATATTTAAAAGTATAATGAGCATGTAGTTTATGAACATGTGATTTGTAAACATGTGGTGTTTAAGCATGATTGACATGTGATGTGTTGGCATGATAAACATGTAGAGTTTTAGCATGTGATGGTTTATCATGTTGAACATGTGAAGTGTGCATGTGTTCTTTGACAACAATTCTTCTAGTTTAGTATTGTTAAAAGCACATTCTTTTAAAATATTTTTCGAATCATTTATTTTAGTTTTTAATATAGAGATCTTATTTTCATCATTTTAGGATATTTAGCTTCGCATGCTAATCTATATGCATCAAAATCTCTTTGTGTAGAAATAATAGTGGAAGATAATTCATCTTTTTCTTGTGTAAGAATAGCAATTTGATTGTTAAGCATTTCATTTTCCTTTTTCAATTTTAAACAATCTTTCTACTTGAATCATAATTTTCTGAAAGTTCAATGAAAGCTTGTAATAATTCTTCTTTGCTTATTTCAATATCATTATAAGATGGTTCAGAAATTACCTTAGGTGTGTTTTCCATGAAACACATGTTAGCCGTGTCAACTTCATCTTCGGATTCACTTTCCGAATCCCAAGTGGCCTTGAACGCCTTCTTACAAACGGCTTCTTTGGCTTCATGGAGGAAGATAACTTGTTCTTGAAATCTGGACATTCGACCATGATGTGTCCATGTTTCTGACAGTTGTAGCATGTGATCTTCTCCTCCTTTCCTTCCCATCGCCTTCTATGGTTGATCTTTTTCTTGTGGTACATTCTTTTTCCATTTCTCACAAGAAGAAATAGCTCTTCATCTTCTTCATCATCGAAGATGGTGGAGGTAGACTTGAAAGCAATATACTTTTTCTTTTGAGGCGCCGTTTCTTCTCTAGCCTTTTTCTCTATCTCATGATTCTTAAGGTTACCAATAAGACTGATGAGCTCCATCTCGTCTTTGTCGTTTAATTCCTTCAAGGTGGTAGCCTTGATTTTCCATGATGAAGGGAGTGCACGAATCAGCTTACGCACCTTTTGGTCATTGTTGATTTCATCACCTAGAGAAGCAAGAGCATTTGTGATTTTAGTAAACTTAGTAATCATATCATTAATAGATTCATTTTCTTGCATTCTAAAACTTTCATATTGGGAATCCAAGAGATCAATTTTAGCTCTCTTGACTTGTGATGTTCCCTCATGGGTGACCAATAAGTGTTGCCAAATCTCATAGACGGATTTGCAAAACTCATAGGCGGATTTGCAATGGATAACCCGTGTTAAGTAATCCTTATTTAATGCTAAAAGTAAGGCATTTTGAGCCTTCGAATTTGCATCAACTTCCTTGGAGATAAGATCGGACCAAGTGTCCTCCTCACCCACGGGGGGCTTGGTCAAAGACTTAGCAACTCGACTACCAAGAGATTGCAAAAATATGTTCATCCTAAACTTTCCATAGGCCATCAAACTTGGGAGGGGTCCTAATGCTGTCGGCCATCTTTACTAGTAGATGAATAAAGAAATAATAGAATGATTAGCAAATTAGGATCTCTCCAAGGATGTTAAGCCAAAACTAGAGTCCTAACTCTGATACCAATTGAAATCACACGTAGAGGGGGGTGAATAGGTGTAATGCTAATCAATGCACAAATTAAAAATGAAATGATGCAACGATCACTTAAAGAAAGATTAGAAGCCATATACCCCGTGAAGGGCTCTGAACTTCTTCCTCGTGATTCCTCTAAATAAGAGTTTGAAGTGCGTAATGCAATCTTATTATAAGAGTATAGATCGACAATAAAAGAATGAATGAATGAATAGAAAGTAAAAGAAACAACTAAACCAATCGCAAATACAGAGATTTGTTTCGAGGTTCGAGCACCCAACTCTACGTCTCCGCCTTCACCCAGTAGGATTTCTGATCCACTAGAATTTTCACAAAGGATTATAATCACTAGGGAGTATCAACTCCTTAATCACACTCCTCTAATCCAGAGATAGTGTAGCCACAAGTACAATAATCACTTGGTGATCAAAAGACCACAAACTCTCTTTTGAAAGATTTTCTTTACAAAACCCTAGAGAATAATATGTAGGATTGAAGCTCAAGGTTTGTAAGTGAAAATAAAACAAAGTAGAAGAGAGATTTGATTCAAAAACTTCAGAAATAAAATAGAGATTAGAGCACAAAAACTGAGTAAAACACTTCTTTCAAGAATACTCAAACTTTGAAATCTTTACTATAGTTGTTGTATCTCACCTCGTCCGAATCACCCCTATATATAGGATTTAGGTAGGGATTAAAGGGTAAACATCTATCTGGACTAAGCAGGTATAATTTGACCAAAATCCAGCCTAATCCACGTTTTAAGATAAAACCACGTTTTAAAATAGGTATAAAAAACTAGCCGTTTGGCTAGAAATGCAGAGCACGGTCGACCGATTTTCAAATATTATGACCGTTGGTTGACTCCGGTCGACCGCCCGGTCGACCGGTCCAAACTGAGAGTTTGGGTCTGTCAGTCGGTCGACCGCCCTGTCGACCATAGTGGGGGTCCAGTCGACCGCCTCGGTCGACCGGGGAACGTGCACACATGCACATCCCATAGGTCAGGATTGCGGTCGACCGCGCGATCGACCGTTTTGACCTGTAATAGAGCCGGTCAACCGCCCGGTCGATCGCAACAGGTCATAAGCAGAAAACAGGTTAGAAATTGATTTGAAGATATGTTATTTTCAAAGAGATTTTTGTAAAGGCTTTGTAAAATACAATAAGCAAAGTATGCATGTACTGAAATAGGACTTAAAGTATTTTATCAAGAGTCAAAAATAATCTTTTGAAAACACGTGCAATTTTGTGTGTGTAGGGTATTTGAGCTTCAATACTGTATACTATTCTTTAATAAACTAATAATATAATAATCCACAGGTAGTTGTCTCTGAACCGCTTTGCTGACTTTTGGTCCAACAAGCTTATCCTATGAGTGAGTCCTCTTGAGCCATCAACCTTGTAACAAACCTGAAATACATATTAGAACCTCTATTAGTACCAAATAGCTTTTATATGGTTTGTCATCATCAAAACGCATAAGCTGGAGAGTGTAACCTTTTGGCCAACAACATACTCCAACCCCCGTATATTTCTCAATATTGTTGGCTGTTGTGTCTCGTCAGATATCTGGTTGTATTGTCTTAAGTACTGTCTTCCAAATCGAGTGTCTGCTGGCTATAAAATGATGGCTGAGATAGTTGTCTCCTCCTAAAAGCTGTTGAGAGGAGTTGCTGATGCAATGTCATCTGCTGCAAGAGGTTTTGCAAGACTTGCCTTTAGCTTTGGACTGGCTTGAGTTCCATTACTTTAACTATTGAGGGGATAAGACCCATGGCTTTTTGATTTTGGAAGCAAAATAGATTACTTCCATTTTCTCTTCTAGGATAAGGGTTAGGCATTGGCCCTCTTTTGTCCTGACTTCAGAGTCAAAACATCCGCCTTAATTAGGGCTTGGATTTTGTTCTTAAGGAAATTGCACCTGCTGGTAGGATGATTAATCATCCTGTGAAAGAGATAATAGTTGGGATCGTTTGTTCGTCCAACTTCATCTGGGTGTCTAGCTTCTGGCAACTTCAGCTTGTTGCCTTTTTTGAGCAAGTAAAAGATTATCACCACATGCTTATCTATGAAGGAGTATTGTCTCTGATAATCTAGAGTTCTATTGGAGTTATCCTTCTTTGATTGAATTTCTCCAGATACTTCCACTGCTAAAGTATCGGTATCAAAAGATTGATCAGTGTCATGGCTTTTGCTGTTGATTCCCTGCCTGTTTTAAGAGGTGGAGAGCTCAAACTTTCGAGCTGATTTCTCAGCTATTTCAGCTTGTTCTACAAGCTCCTTCCATGTGTGAGCTTTAATGGCTATGATGTGAACTTTCACTTTATCGAGAAAGTTGTGCCTACATGTTTGAATCAACATAGACAATGGCATGCCTGCAGGGCATAGAAGAGAAAATTGTGAAATCTTTCTATGTAGTTCTTATGTACTCTCCTCCTTTTCGGACAATAGAGAGGAATTTGTCCATGGTTACTTCAATGACATCCTCGTAGAAACGAGAGAGGAACCTGGTTTTCAAGTCAACCCAAGAGTCAATGGAGCCGTTAGGAAGACCCCTGAACCAGTCAAAGGCTACCCTCTTGAGGGTGCCGATGAATAATCTGGCCATGATAGCATCATTATCTATTATATTAACTGTTTGTGACTAGAAGTAAAAGATATACTGTTTTGGTGAGCTCTTGCCATCATATGATTTCAACGTTGGTGGCTTGAGCTTCGGGAGATATGAGACTGAATCCCACTCCAGCGAGTACGGACAGGTCATCCCTACCTTCTTCAGCTTACCCCATTGAGCTAGAGATGCTATCTGAGCTTGGATGCCTTTGAAAACTGAAGAGAAAAACTCCTTTGTATTCTTATTCTCTGGAGTTCTGTTTTCTTCTTATCGCTCGTTGTTAGAATTCTCCTCTTTGTTCCGATATGTCATTAGCTGAGACAGCATGCACTGGATATTGTCTAAGGCTTCTTACTGAGTCCTGAAAGCCTGCTCTTGAGCTTCTATGCAGCGGTGGAGATTACCATCATTATTATTATCGGTCACCATGAAGCTTTGAGAAAGGGTAATTGAATACAGGTTAAGGCAGGATGTTAAAATATCAGAGAATCAGTTTGGGTTCACATCGGGGCGATCGACGATGGAGGCTATTCATTTGCTTCGTCAATTTATATAGCAATTTGAGAGAGGAAGAGAAATTGCATACGGTTTATTAATTTAGAAAAAGCTTATGATAAGATGCCAAAAGAGATATTATGGTGGACATTGATAAAAAAGGGAGTCCCCATCAAATTTATTGACATAATCAGGGACATGTACGATAGAGTAGTGGAAAATGTCAGAACTTGTGTAGGCATAACAAGTGATTTTTCTATCACAATTAGATTGCATCAAGGATCTGCATTGAGTCCATTCTTATTTGCCATAGTGATGAATGAGCTTACTAGAGCTATTCAGGATGAGATACTGTGGTGTATGCTATTTGTTGATGATATTGTTCTAGTCAATGAAACGAGAGCTAGGGTAAATGCAAAATTTGAGTCATGGAGGAAACCTTTAGAATCTCGAGATTTTTAGATTAAGTAGGACCAAAACAGAGTATATGGAGTGTAAATTCAGTAAACAGAAAAATATGAGAGTATAGTATTGTGACACTAGATGGTCAAGAAATACCGACGAGCAGTCATTTTAAGTACCTGGGTTCTATTATCTAAAAGGATAGGGATATCAATAGTAATATCAATCATAGGATCAAAGCCGGCTGGTCATGTGTTTTATGTGATCGTAATATTCCGTTATGACTAAAGGAAAAGTTTTATCAGACTGCTATTAGGCTAGCTTTGTTATATGGCACAGAATGTTGGACTATAAAGAGATATCATGCCAGAAGATGAGTGTAGCAGAGATGCGCATGCTTTGTTGGATGTGTGGTAACACAAGGAGAGATAAGGTGAGAAATGAGGATATTCGTACTAAGATAGGCGTAGCCTCTATAGAAGAAAAGATGAGAGAAAATAACTTACGATGGTTTGGTCATGTGCGACGTTGACCTACAAATGCGCCAGTTCGGCGAGTAGAGCATATCAAATTAGGGCAAGTTAAAAGAGCGCAGGGGAGAGCGAAGAAAACATGGATGGAGGTAATACGACAAGATATAGAGGCTAAAGGTCTTAGTGAAGGCATATTACTCGATAGGAATAAGGGAGAAAGGTGATCCATGTGCCCGATTTGGCGTAATTCTCTTTTGGTTCATGTATCCTACACCAAATACTTGGGATAAATGGCTTAGTTGTTGTTGTTGTGGTCATGTTGGCTGATATGAACCCTATTTGGACAAAGGTAAGAGTGGTAGAAGAAGCGTAGCTACTAACTTCCTCTTTGTCATCAGACCATTAGAAGAGGTGTCTCAAGGGTTCCAATGAAATAGCCCTTCTTGATGCAGAAGGTTGTTCATAGTTGAAGGGTATTGCTACCCCAGAGTGAGTACCTTGAAAGGCACTCTCTGCTCAACCAAGACTTGACCTAAACCGGGGCTATAGTCAGAGTCTAGAGAACTGAAAGGGGGAGGATTAACCTTCTGTCTTATTCACCTAGACCATTGCTGATAGTTCCCCTTGCCTGTCATGTTAACAGAAGCCACGGGAATATCTTCAGAGATCTTTGGAGTTTTCTACTTTAGAGGTCGGGGCCTCTTAGTTGTCTTGGCGGACAATCAATCAAAAAATCAACTGCTAATTATGGAGGCCATCATTGGTGCAGTGGAAATATGCTATAGGGATTAACCCTAAGCAACATTGGACAGAGTGCATTGTCACTAGTTGGCATCTCATTTGTCTGCACTGAGACATGAAAATGTCAACGGGTTCCTCTGAGTAAAGCTTTTGCTTGTTACTCAGGTAATCCATCAAACGGGACTATTATTCGTTCCTATCAGAGTCTGGACAAATCAGAGCCAACGGTGTAGCACCGATGACCTGGGAGTTCAGAGAAAGACTTTTAGCTTAGCTCCTTTAGCAAATGTTTGCTTTTTCGTCTTTGAAAAGGCTATTGTCGTAGCTTTTGGCAAAGCTACACTAGCTTTGCATGAAGCTTTCATACTGCTAGGGCTGCAGTTGTTCTAGCTTCGCAGGAAGCTATTTTAGCTTCGCAGGAAGCTTTCTTAGCACTGCCAAGTGGTGCTTTAGCCTTGTAGGCTTGAGTTTTAGTTCTGTTTAGACCACTAACTTTGCTCGAAGCTATCTTAGCACTATTAGATTGTGCTTTAATCTTATAGGCTTGAGACTTAGCACTTAACAGAGGCTTTAGACTCGCCAGAGGCTTTAGACTTAGCGCTGAACAGTGCTTTAGCCTTGCCAGAGGCTTGGAGAGCATTGAGAGAGGGCGGGGCTCTCTTAGCTTCACAGAAATCTGAAATAGGGTTGCTGGGCACCCTGTTAGCCTCGCTTGAAACTGAAGCAGACTATTGAACAGTCTTGTGATTGGAGGAGAACCGTGCACCGAAATGTGTATATTTAAAATCAGTGAAAATATTATAGTGCTTTGATTTTCTCAATACTTATAGCACAGAGGCTATACAGGTCGAATCCACATAGATGGAAGTTGATAGAAGCATTTACGTGTGTCACGTTAGTGTTAACAAGTTCTTCTAGGTTTCAAAAGAATTAAAAAGAAAAGAAAATAAACTAGAAGTAGAAGGAGAAAACGATGAAAACATAAAAGAAACGATAATGAAGTTGTGCTTTGAAGATGGTTTTGAAAAAAAAAAAAGATAAAAGAGGGAAAAAAATCTCATTGTTCCTAACTACTAATTACTCCACTAACCATGTTAGCATCTTGAGTGATAGTTACCTCACATAGATCTTTGGCCATTACTAACCTTGTCTCGACGAGCTTTATAGAACATGGCACATAAGATTGTTCTCCACATCCAAAACTAGGTTAACAAGGTGAAAACTACTATTAGTTTATTAAAATCAGTTAGAGACAAGCATGAAATAAAGTAAATATTACAAGCTAGCTTGTTAGAGGTTGGCAGTTAGGACCCATCATCATAAGCCATCATTGGCTCTTGCAAGAGCAAGGCCTTGTAGAGGCTATTAGATTCATATAGATTATCAATCAAGTGTTAGAGGTTAGTGGTTATAAGTTAGTCACCATAAGAGAAAACTAGCTAAGCATCATGTAAGAGATAGAGAATGAACAATAGAGAAAAAGGAGGAATCTTTCATAGATTGTCACTCTCTATTACATCAACACTCTCTTTCTCCTATGAATCACTCTCGGCCCTAATACATGATCTCAAAAAGAAAGAAAAATACAAAGAAAAGAAGAATAAAATCTATACTACTCTAAAGGAGAAGAAACCCTAATCTTGGCATCGTCTCTCGCATTTTGACCATCAATATAGTATTTATAGGCAATAGGAAGCTTCTAGAATACGATGGATGCCATGCGACAAAGATCAGGGGCTATGGCCCTGACTTTCTCATGGATCCACTGCACTAGCCACGGATCCGTGGCCTGGTCAGGGCCATTGGCCCTGATCTTTTAGCTTGGGTCTCGTCCATCTCGGGGATCCTTTCTGTAATAATTTTTCTGATTTTGCCTCTGAAATTCCAGCAGATGGGCTTCAATATTGAGTTTCAATTTGAGTCTATTTGGGTTCTTCTAGAAAGACTTAGCCTTCAAGAAATATCCAAAATTATCCTAAAAATAGAAATATTCTGCCTCTTTTACCATTTGCACTTCTCTCAGTATTACCTGCATAAGAGACCAAAATATGGATGAGAAGCAATATTTTATTCATAAACCGGTAGGAAAATGCGATAATAAAATGCAGAATTGATGACTAATCATCTTGCTAGCCTCACCAGAGGCTGCTAATGACAATTTATCTTTGACAAAGGCTAAAGTAGGCTCGCACTGGGCCTGCTTTGTCTCACTAGAGGCTTTCTTAGACTCGCACTGAGCCTATTTAGCCTCGCCGCAGGCTGTCTTGAGAGAGTTGGCCAAGGGGATTTGGCTATCAAGTTTTTTCTATGGTTGTACACGAAAAGAGGGCTTACTGCCCTGAGAGAGGAGTTCCTTGAACTTCACTTAGTCATATTCAATGACCAGTACTTTAGCAGTAGACCCGAGAGTCTGATCATCGCATTATGACACTACTTTCTCATTAGTGGAGTCACCATCTTATTTTCCATAAATAGTTCAGAGGGTAAACATACAAAAGATTCAAAGAGAAATTACAAGTAATAAAATGAAAAATTATAAGTGTTCTCTTCTGAGATTTCTGGAGAAACGTGCTGATAAGAGTTTGGTTAGCATGCGACCACTTTGCCCTTTGACCACGCGAGCAATCCATCTTGGATGCTTTCGCCTGAGAATTTCTTCTCGCCTGATTCAAGAATTCCCTTGATGCTTGAAGAGAAGCTTGAGAGAAGTTTGAATGAACTAGGGTGTCGTAATCCTTTGGTTAGTTCAATGAACTGAATTAGCGATTCGCTGTCGAAACCTTTCACTGGAAGAACCCAAGTTCTTGAGCTAAAGAAGAAAATCTTTCTCTCTTGAGAATAGTAGCCTTTTGGCTCTTTGATAGCTTTTTGATGCTTTTCAATGCTCTCTGCGCATCCCCCTCCGCTCTCTCTTGAGCTAGACTGCTAGGGGCTATTTTATAGGCTCAATGAGGGGTATTGGTCCCCTAAAAATTAGCAAATAGCTATTAATGCAGCTGTTAGCCTCTTTGGCATGGCTAAACAGCCTTTGCTGAGGCTGCTGAGGCTAAATTAGCCTTTGGTGAGGATAGCTCAGCGCCTGGCGAGGCTAGCCTGTCAGTTGGCTTAGGGGAGTTATGAAACCCTTAATGTCTCCTCTTAACGAGGGATCATGGGTGTAATTACCCATTAACCCCCACTAACTTAGTGGGGGCAGTTACCTTAAATCTAGTAAGAATTTGAAATGGTTAAAATGATGTGGAGTAAAAATCTAAAAGTTTCATACGGAGCTAGCCTAATGCGGCGCTAAAGCTTCAGGCGAAGCTAAAATATACCTCTCAGGCGGAAGCTATGTCAAGCTTCAGGCGAAGCAAAAAGATAGTTCTCGGTGAAGGTATAAAAAGTTTTAGGTGAAGTTAGAAGTTAGCTCTCAAGCGGAGTTATGCCAAGCTTTAGGCGAAGCTAGAAATTAACTCTCGGGTAGAGCTATGCCAAGCTTCAGGCGAAGCTAGAAGATAGCTCTCGGTGGAGTTATATCAAGCTTTATGGGAAGATAGGCAACGTTAGCCTCTAAGGCGAAGCTAGAAGTTAGCTCTCAGTATAGCTATGCCAAGCTTTAAGTGAAGATAGGTAATGTTAGCCTCTCAGGTAAAACTAGCCCTTTGGGCAAAGGCCAGGCTAAGTGTTGAACTAACTTAGCCTTATAAACATGCCCAGTCCTATTCAAGGGCAATGCTTGACCTATCGATCACTTAGCAGAATCAGTAAGGTCTAAATGACTACTATATCCATCAGGGATGGGCATGAGTTAGGCAAAGAATGAATGGTCGTCCGCTTGTCTGCGACTTATCTTTTGGAAGTGTCAACAAGTTTGACGTTGTCCAAACCAATTGTAGAAATATATGGTAATTTGTCTTTTATAAACATCTGTTTACTGATTGGATCATTACATTCTATATCATTCTAGGCAGACCCCATTTTGCTTGTTATGAGAGATTGACCATTTGATCCTATAAGAAAATCTCCATAACAGACTGGTGCTTTCATTAAGATACGAGTCCCAACGCTCAGATCTCTCTCCTGCCAAACCCATCCTCCAAAAATTCTCTCAAACATCGATAATGGCATGGAGAAGACAAGATGTAGAGGCGCATCATCCAAAGATAAAGCAATAAAAGTCGCTGGGAGTACAGTCCCTCTGTCAACTGCTGATCAACCACACACCACCAAAAACTCAGGCTCCTTATCGCAACAGGAGCCCATCACCAGCATCTAGTCCCTATAACAGCACAAAGATCAATTCCTCCAGATGTTTTATGAGATGAAAAAGTAGATGAAGGAACAATAAGCACAATCAGTCCGTGAACGAGAATGGATGGCTCTCAACCGCGAGAACATCTTCCAGGAGCAAGAAAGGTTGAGACTGCTCCACCAACAACTTTTGGCCCAAGTCATAACCCTTCAGAACAATTCAGTAAAATCGGAGGGTGACTCAGAGAACAACAGGTTTCCAAATCTTTGCACCCTCGATGAACTGATATAGAAGCTATCATGCCCCGCTTCCAAAATACGTGGAAACGGAGTCGCGACGAAAGTCGGCGACATATATACACGAGGAAAATACCCTACGTATACACGCTAAGCCTAAAGTAACCTGAACAAGCTATATAATCATCTATAAAGGCACTAAAATCACTACAATATTACATATAATGTCTAACACAATGGTAGCATATGAATAAGAATATGAAATGTGACTGGATACGATATAAAGAGAATCAAGGAATGACATGAATAAAAGAGCAGGGATGCCGACAATCAGGAAGAGAGAGACTCCAGCTCCTCAAGGTGCGTGTGATCCTCTCCAAATACCTAATCAACAATTAAATAACCACGGATCTGGATATGCAAATTCAGGGAGCCAGAACTCCTTGTGAATGTGTAAGATAAAGAAACGATTCACACGCATGTAAATGTAAACATATGATCATAATATAAACTGGAATAAGAAATGACATGAATAAGTGAATAAATAGTAATGTAGATAGCACATAATAGAGTATATGACCAGTCAGACATCCAATCAGGTGTCTATCACAATCTATATATTAGACGGGTAGAGTCAGTCAGTACTAGAGTCAGTTATACATCAGATCATTTATATAATCAGATGTCTATAATCAGTCATTTATATCAAGTTCAGTCTACAATGTCAATGTAAGATTTTGATTTTTTATTAATTATATCAGCGAACACCAATTGCCACATGTAGAAGACGCATCCCATACTACGCCTACCACATGTATCGACCAGGATCCTAAGTTATTGAAACTGATTGGTTGGAGACATTGTTCATACTTTAGGTGGGTCCCGTAAATATCCAGGACCACGACCCTGAGGCCTGGCGCTGAACCAGGCCCGTACTGCTGAATACTCAATAACAGTAACAATAACAGTAGTAATATCAGATGGATGCTAGTCATCCCCGTGAACCCTACAGTTGAACCCTCATATCGGCTATGCAACCTATATCCTAGGCCTGCCTAAAATACAGATGCTATCTTCCTCCATCAATTTCCCCAATCCCAGTGTAAGTTGTCTTTTACATTATTATTTAATTCAATAAATCAGTCAATATCCATGTTATCAAGAACAATGGGATGATGTGGTGTCAGTAACAGTACAGTAATAATAATAGTAATCGTATACACGGTGAACAGTAATAAGAATCGTGAATAGTAACAGTAACCATCTATACGATGAATAGAGCTATACCGAGCATTACACTAACGGTGTTTTCCCAGTAACTTTCAGTAACAAGCTTAATTATTGTAACAGGTCTAGACACTGATCCCTTACAATACATTCCCATCTAGAATCAATCAAATCTTATCCATTTGTACTAAAGAGATATCAGTAACTAATCCGTCACCCCATAGTCTCAATACAATCATCGTGAACATGAAGTATAAATTCAAATCAAAGTAATCCGGTATAATAACCCACAAATCTACTAAACAATCAATCAGTTCTCTCATCTTATCAATTTATTCTAATCCTCTAATCACCAATACCCGAGATCAAACAAATACCTGCTGTCAACTCTGAAGTACAAGTCACCGCTATCAACTAGATCACTATCACGATAACTCATTCTCTATTAACTGAATAAATATGATCATGAATACTGTCTACTGATTATCCTCGAATCAATTAGATCAGCAATACCAAAATCATGTCTAAAGAAAGAACATCCTTAAACAACTATAATCTAGAATAGTCTATATCTGATACTCAACATTAATAAGATATCATCAATACTATAATAAACTAAACAACAAATAGAATCCAGAGATCCTTACAACCAACAATCCAATATAATCAATTATATCCAAGTTCTGATAAAGATCCAATGAAAGAAATATAAATCTTAGATGAACTCTAACTCTAAATAAATCCTTATATCGATCCAAACATAAGAAATCCATTATCTTAATAAAATAACATCATGTCTAATCTATCCTAAATATCCAAATGAGTTCTCATCAAAATAATCACAAATTAAATATCTGATAAATAGTTCACAAAGAATATAACTTTTAACCATAATCGCTAACCAGTCCAACTCAAAATCAATCCAGTTACTATCTAACATCTATCACGACTAGTTTTGAATCTGAAGTGGGAATCATCTACACATGAAATGGTATAAGTCTAATGTCTCAATATCAAATAAAAGATCCATATCCGTCTGATGCTCAAATATGGACTTGGCCAGTTAGTTAATAGATCGAATCAAGTTACAGTCTAGGGTATCCAATATTAGGCCTAAGCTAACAACAACAGACTACCAACACATAAAATGACGCTGATAATGCTCAATTCAGCTAAATAAATAAAGTGAACACTCATTGATGTCTCATGAAGTAATGTGGGTAGTCATACAGGTAAAATATATTAGGTGGTCATATGAAATGATATAAATAGGTACATGAACATCTACTGGTAATGATAATAGAGGAAAGATATAAGAATAAAACTCACATGAAATGATACGATTTTGAATCTGAATTGCCATATGGTCTTCACTGCACGAACTGCTACTGATTTACGGATCATCTCGCGAGTCGGTCTTTGAATTGCCTGGCTATCGGGTTAAAAAAAAGCACAACTCCGAACCTCTCGTCACAGGTCCGATTCTCACCAAACGGTCTGAAACGCTGCAATACGCAACCGACACACACCTATAAACATACATACACTCTAACACATACATGCATACAGACACATACGTGTACACCCACACAAATACGTATACAAGTATACACATACATATATGTTGGCCCAAAGGCCTTCCACCCTAGTTTTGATGATGATTAACTCATGTAGTTATGTTTACTAATATTCTTGTGATTTTAAGTTTCAGATCATTAACCAAGATATTAGTTGATGATTAGCTTCAACAAGGAGTTTAGAAGCTTTTCATGGTGATTCCAGGGCCAAAGCATCAAGATCACACATTGCCTAGCCCATGGATGGAGTTTTGGAGCAAGTCAACTTGAAGATGAAGATCATCAAGAAGACTTAGGTATCCATAGTTTAGTGTGTTTTAGATCCATTTGTAAAGCTTAGTATAGTTGATATGCTCAAGTGTACAACACACAAAAGATTTATGTTTTGGATTTGGTTCTCATGAATAGATTGATCAAAATAAGTTTAATTTGTTTATATGTATAGTAGATGGTTTCTATTTATACATGCATGCTTAAACTTCTTAAACAAACTTATTTTGACTATCCTATTCATGTTTTGGAAAAATTCAAGTTTGATAAAATACAAGTTTTGTTTTTGATAAAATTTGCAAGACTCAAAAATAAATTGATATGATTGATATATGTCTTGAAATTTTTATCACAAGTTTGTGTTTTAATATAAAATGTTAAAACAAGTTTTGTGGATTTTAGAAGACTTAAAAGATTTTTAAAATATTTTTAAACTGTTTTTCTGACCCAGATTTCTGTTCCAGGCTTCAATCAGTCGACTAAGTCAACTGACCTAATCGACTTGGCTGAAGTCGGTCGACCGGCCGGTCGACCGACGTGCACAAATCTGTGCACGTTTGGAGACACTGGGACGGTCGACCGTCCGGGTCGACCGGGTCTGAGAGCAGTGCTCTCTGTTTGTTTGGGTCGACCGGGCCAGTCGACCGTGGTTGCCCAACGGTCACATTTCTGACCGTTGGCGGTCGACCGGGCCGGTCGACCGCCAAGCCTGTCAGGCTGCCACATCAGCCTAACAGCTAGTTTTCTGATGGGGCTATAAATACCCCATTTGTTTGAGGTTTTCACCAAGATTTTTAGAGCTAAAAATTCCTGACTTCTTCAGTGTTTTAAACAAGTTTTGAAAAGAGTTTTTGTGCTAAAAAGATTTCATCCTTTATTGTTTTGGGTTTTTGAAAAATCAAAGAAAACTAGGGTTTTGGGAGATTGTATTGATTTTCATTTTCTATCATTTACAAGAGATTTCCCTAGTAGTTTTTTTTGTTGCTTGTTTCCAAAAACACCTAGTTTCCACACTTGAGCTATCTTCTATCCTAATCTATTAGGATCATTTGTTTTGTGGAAAAAGAGAAAAGAAAGAGAGATTGTTTGTGGTTGAAAGAAACCACTTGTTGTACACCCTTATTCTTGTTGTATCCCTCTTAGGTAGAGGTGATCGGGTGATTGGTTTGCTCCCTCTAGTGAGAGGTGGAGTTTGGTTGTAAACCCTCTTCGGTAGAAGTGTTGTGGTGGTATTGACTACGGGCCTACCCCTCGGTTGTGAGGTGGTTGTTTGAGAGAGGAGCTCGGTACTCCCTTGTTGTACAAATCCTTCTCGGTGAAGGTTCCCTCGGTGGGAGTCCTCGGTGGACGCTATAGTGGATTGGAAATCCTACACGGTGGTGTAGGCGGTGATGTAGAGCAAGGTGCTCGAACCCGAAACATATCTTGTTGTTAGCGTTTGATCCACTTGTCTCTCTAACTCTCTCTCTTTACATTTGTGCAAAGCATCATTCTTATTGCCATATCATTCATATCATATTGCTTGTGTTGCCTTGCATCATTCATATTGATATATCATCTTTTATGCTTGGTTGTTTGTGTGCGCCTCACTTGTACTTAATCAACAAGAGCTTCACATAGCACCTCAACCCATTCAAGGGGAATCAAGAGGAGTTACTCCAGAGCCCTTCACGGGGAATTCGGCTACACTTGTTGATTATTCTAAGTGTGATTGCAAGATTTGCATTAGCTTCTGCATTTAGCGCATTTAGTTCACTAGACTAGCACTTACACCTATTCACCCCCCTCTAGGTGTTTTTCAATTGGTATCAGAGCTAGTGCTCCTGATATTAGGCTTAACATCCTAGGAGTGAGATCCATTTGTTTGCTAATCTATTGTTTGCATTTGCTTGTTTGCACACTCATATAGTTTACCATGGCCTTCATGACCCCACCTAGTTTTGACCCTTCCAACATTGTTGTTTGGAAGATTAGAATGACTGTTTATTTACAAACCCTAGGTCATAAAGTTTACCTTGCCATTACCAAGGAATCCTTCCTTAGTGATGGCAATCATATAGGGGCCAATGCACAAGCCCTTGAGGCCATTAGAAGTACACTTTCAAAAGAATATCTTATGCATGTTTCTAATCTTGATTCTGCTTTTGCAGTGTGGAACAAGTTGACAACAACCACCACCACCTCCGAGCTTCAATTGCCAAATCAACCGGAGGAGTCTAGTGGAGAATCTGACTCTCAATGCTTAATGGTCCAAGGGAATGACTCCCTTGAGGTACATTCAGAATCTCAACTAGATAGTAATGATTGTGCTAGTTCTTCAAATGATTATGTTGATCCCCATGTTTTAAATGAAGAACTTTCAATTGTTTGTGAAAAATTGATAGAAAAATATAATTTGTTGAAAAAGAAAAGTCTAGACATTAACAATGATAATAAAAATTTGATTGCTAGACTTGATATTGTTTTGCAAGAGAAAGAGGAGATTGCTAATGAGAGGGATTCATTAAAATCTCAACTTGATCTTGCCCTAAAAGAAAATAAAGTTTTAAAATCTAAAAATGATTGTGAAACTCTTGTGAAAAATAATGATGTTTTGTTTTCAAAAATTGATTTTGTTTTAAAAGAGAATGTTGCTTTGAAAAACAAAATTATTTCTACTTCAAATGATTTAAATGTTTGTTTAAAGAAAAATGATGTTTTGCAAAATAAAATTGATGCACATGTTTGCCATGCTAGGGTAGATCACACACTTCACCTATTGCATGCCACACTTCTTCTTCTAAGATTAATGATGATATTTGTTTGCTTAAGAAGATGGTTGATTGTTTGGGCTCCACTATGAGCCAATGTGCCATGAACCATACACGCTTGTAATCCTTGGTTCGAAAGAAACAAGTTCCATCTTTTATGTATGCACATCCTCCACGGCATACACATGCTCCTCACAGACACCATCATCACATGTATGCTCATGTGTACACTTGTACACATTGTGGACGTAAGGGCCACCTTGCTAAATTTTGTTATGATAGATTACATGTTTCAAATTTAGCAAAGAATTTTGTTTGGGTTAGAGAAGGTACTAACCCCCATGGGCCCAAGAAGATATGGGTACCAAAGAGCACCCCTCCTATTATTTTTGATGTAGGTGTGGGCTCTCACATGACGTGAGAGTGATGGCACCTTGGAGTGGATGCGTTCCGGACTTAAAGAGAATCAATTGGATGCATCACTTTCAAGGGAAGGTTTGGTGGAGAGGACCACCTTTGTTTTGGAGAACTAGAGCGGTGCCCTCATTGGTTTTGGTATCGAATCTCTAACTCCTTATTTATTATTTACATGCTTTCCATGTTTATCTTTCATAGCATGTTTCATTGTTTAGTAATTAGTATGAAAATGCCATGATTATTAGACTTGTGATATACATGTTTAGTCATTTTGAGACACCCATGTTTAATATGGATAAATTCTTTTGTGTTCTCACTATTTGGTTGATATTGCGTATATCATATTTCTAATAACATGTAGATATTCATAATAATCATGTTTTTGTTTATCATGTTGAATTTTATCTTGTTTTTGATGCTACATGATTTGAATATATGTTTAGATGTTAGTTTTCATTAAGACTAGGACTTATACTTGTACACATAGTGGGCCACAAATAAATCTATATATGTTGGCTTTGATTGCTTATTTGAACCCATTAGATGTGCTAGTATAGTCTAGTTTTGATGATTCATACATTTCAAACTTGTATTCCATTTTTGGATTTGTTTTATGATTGTGTGTTTCACTTCATGTATATGTGTATTTTGCCAAACTTTAAGATATACATGTATACCCCTTGAGTCATTTGCTTTTCATGCAAATCTATATATGGACTCAATTGTGTTTAGGGATATGTATGTATACTTATTGTGTTGACAATTCATACATATACCTTGAAATGAAATTTGTTTTGGTGAAAATTTAGTTTTTCGTGTTTTTGTGTTTAATTGTTTAACTTCATGTATATGTCTATCATGTCCAAACTATTAGATATACATGTTTATCCTTTTTAAGCCACGTGCCTTAATGCATATACTTTGTGGACTCGTTGTGTTTTGGATATGTATGTATACTTTAGTTTGTATTAGACATACATATACCTTGAAGATTAAATAAGTTTTAATGATTTTCATGTTTTCTTGTTTCAAGGAATATTGAGCTAAATTGTATATTTTCATGATCATGTTCTTCACATTGTATTTATACACTCATATTTATATTTTGCTCATATTTTGTTTTCATGAGTCATATTTATGCCTAATTGAATTAGAGTGTTGATTATCTTGTGGATTTCATGTTTTATGAAAAATTATTTTGTTTTATTCCTTACTTGAAGGATTTCGTACTAGTTAACAAAACTTTCTATTTATAACTAGTTACGGTATTCTTCATTTTGGTAGAGTTTTTCAAACTAAGCTTATTTTCAAATCTATTTTTGAAAACCCCTACCATCCACGGGAGGTTGGATGGGAGTCCATGCCTTGTGTGTTTATATTGAAAATCTTTTTAAACTTGTGCATGAGATGGGAGGATTAGTTATATGAGATATACCATGCTTTTATTGTTATGTCAATTGGTATCATTGAACTCTTTCAATTGGTATCAATTTTGATCTTTTGTGTATACTCATATGTTTATTGTGTATGTATATTTTCAATTGGTATCATCTATGGTGATTGGTACTCATTCTATTTCATACACATATACTTGTTTTATTTGTGCTTAAGATATAAATTTTTCACACAAATTTTGTTTATGCTAGAGCTTGAGTTTCAACTATTACTTCAATTGATTCATTTTTCAATTGGTATCCTTATTCAAGCTTATTTTTTTAAAAAAAACTATGCATAGGATTGTTAAAATAAGAGCATTCATAGTTTGTGTTGGTATTTCATAAAGGGGGAGAAAATTCGATTTTCATATTTCAATTGGTATTTAGTTTTCCACTCCCTTGCTTTATGATAAAAAAATAGTCATTTCAATTGTTTATATGACTTAAAAAATTACTATCTTTTGATATCAAGATGTCTTGTGTTTTAAATTTGTATCTAAAAATTTTGTTTAAAGAAAATACAAAAGTTTTGATTTATATTGACTATATGCAAGGAGAGCTTAACATCTCTTCTACATATAGATTCATGTTGAGTGTATCTTATATTGAAGAGCTTAGCATCTCTTCTTTATATGGTACACGTGTGTAGGGGGAGCTTCACATCTCCTCTTATGCATTACATAATGTGTGTTATGTGAATTAGGGCTTAACATCCCTCCTTCATGTAATGCATATGTGTAGGGAAGCTAACTTAGCGTCTTCCTCTTCATGAATGTATATAGCATATAACATTTATTAATCTTTCTTTATTTTCAATTGATATCAAGATGCCTCATTGATATATTTTTCTATTGATATCATGTTGTTTATAGTCACCCATTATTGACTTTGTTTTTGTTTTAGACAAAAAGGGGGAGAACATTGTTTTATTGTTTTGATTGACAAAAAGGGGGAGAAAGATTTTTACCCCTCATTTATTGTTTTGATTGTTTACCTCTTTGTTGATGATTGACAAAAAGGGGGAGAATTATTTGAGAGTTTAACATGCATATAAAACTCAAAACTCAAAATGCATGATTGGTACATGTTTTGATATATGCATATTTATGTTTTTGCATATATTAAGTTTTATTGGTATCTAGAGCATCTAGTATTTTGTTAATGTTTTATTAATTTAATTGGTATCTAGAGCTTCTAGAATATGTTTATGTGTTTTATGCATGTTAATGCATACATGTTTATGTACATTCATTGCATATCTTTTGTTTATTTGTTTATGCATGAGTTAAGGGGGAGCTTCTTTGAAGCTTAACTTTAATCCATGCATATATAACTCCATGAGTTTTGTCATCATCAAAAAGGGGGAGATTGTTGGCCCAAAGGCCTTCCACCCTAGTTTTGATGATGATTAACTCATGTAGTTATGTTTAATAATATTCTTGTGATTTTAAGTTTCAGATCATTAACCAAGATATTAGTTGGTGATTAGCTTCAACAAGGAGTTTAGAAGCTTTTCATGGTGATTCCAGGGCCAAAGCATCAAGATCACACATTGCCTAGCCCATGGATGGAGTTTTGGAGCAAGTCAACTTGAAGATGAAGATCATCAAGAAGACTTAGGTATCCATAGTTTAGATAGTGTGTTTTAGATCCGTTTGTAAAGCTTAGTATTGTTGATATGCTCAAGTGCACAACACACAAAAGATTTATGTTTTGGATTTGATTTTCATGAATAGATTGATCAAAACAAGTTTAATTTGTTTATATGTATAGTAGATGGTTTCTATTTATACATGCATGCTTAAACTTCTTAAACAAACTTATTTTGACTATCCTATTCATGTTTTGGAAAAATCCAAGTTTGATAAAATACAAGTTTTGTTTTTGATAAAATTTGCAAGACTCAAAAATGAATTGATATGATTAATATATGTCTTGAAATTTTATCACAAGTTTGTGTTTTAATATAAAATGTTAAAACAAGTTTTGTGGATTTTTAGAAGACTTTAAAGATTTTTCAAAATATTTTTAAATTGTTTTTCTGACCCAGATTTCTGTTCCAGGTTTCAATCAATCGACTAAGTCAACTGACCTAGTCGACTTGGCTGAAGTCGGTCGATCGGGCCGGTCGACCGACGTGCACAAATCTGTGCACGTTTGGAGACACTGGGACGGTCGACCGTCCGGGTCGACCGGGTCTGAGAGCAGTGCTCTCTGTTTGTTTGGGTCGACCGGGCCGGTCGACCGTGGTTGCCCAACGGTCACATTTCTGATCGTTGGCGGTCGACCGGGCCGGTCGACCGCCAAGCCTGTCAGGCTGCCACATCAGCCTAACGGCTAGTTTTCTGATGGGGCTATAAATACCCCATTTGTTTGAGGTTTTCACCAAGATTTTTAGAGCTAAAAATTCTTGACTTCTTCAGTGTTTTAAACAAGTTTTGAAAAGAGTTTTTGTGCTAAAAGATTTCATCCTTTATTGTTTTGGGTTTTTGGAAAATCAAAGAAAACTAGGGTTTTGGGAGATTGTATTGATTTTTATTTTCTATCATTTACAAGAGATTTCCCTAGTAGTTTTTCTTTGTTGCTTGTTTCCAAAAACACCTAGTTTCCACACTTGAGCTATCTTCTATCCTAATCTATTAGGATCATTTATTTTGTGGAAAAAGAGAAAAGAAAGAGAGATTGTTTGTGGTTGAAAGAAACCACTTGTTGTACACCCTTATTCTTGTTGTATCCCTCTTAGGTAGAGGTGATCGGGTGATTGGTTTGCTTTCTCTAGTGAGAGGTGGAGTTGGTTGTAAACCCTCTTCGGTAGAGGTGTTGTGGTTGTATTGGCTACGGGCCTACCCCTTGGTTGTGAGGTGGTTGTTTGAGAGAGGAGTTCGGTACTCTCTTGTTGTACAAATCCTTCTCGGTGAAGGTTCCCTCGGTGGGAGTCCTCGGTGGACGCTATAGTGGATTGGAAATCCTACACGGTGGTGTAGGCGGGGATGTAGAGCAAGGTGCTTAAACCTCGAAACATATCTTGTTGTTAGCGTTTGATCCACTTGTCTCTCTAACTCTCTCTCTTTACATTTGTGCAAAGCATCATTCTTATTGCCATATCATTCATATCATATTGCTTGTGTTGCCTTGCATCATTCATATTGATATATCATCTTATATGCTTGGTTGTTTGTGTGTGCCTCACTTGTACTTAATCAACAAGAGCTTCACATAGCACCTCAACCCATTCAAGGGGAATCAAGAGGAGTTAGTCCAGAGCCCTTCACGGGGAATTCGGCTACACTTGTTGATTGTTCTAAGTTTGATTGCAAGATTTGCATTAGCTTCCGTATTTAGCGCATTTAGTTCACTAGATTAGCACTTACACCTATTCACCCCCCCTCTAGGTGTTTTTCAATATACACTACACATACACATACCCACACATGCATACACTCAAGCATTCACTCACGCATACACATCTCATAATACATACATACATACACACAACACATTATCATACGCACCCTACTTCCTACGGCATGATATATCGATGAATCAACTTTCAAAATTCATGAAGGATAAATCTACATTGGCTATACTGGAAAAAAGATCACATTTAAGTTGCAGGGCAAACTACAAACCTATAAAATCATAAAGCCTATGAGAATAACTCAAAATTCAGTAAACATGATTGGTTTGTTGCCAGCCTGCCACTAGGAAATATTTCTTTTCAGTATCTAGAAAATCTTATCTTTTTTTATTTAAACTCTTCTTTGTTAACAAACAAAGAAAACTTTGTTGGGAATCATGCTGAAAAGCCAAAATATAAATTTTTAACTAAATGCTTAATGAGTTTTTAACAAATATGAGACTATCTTAATATCCTATAATCAAACGAAATAACATATACATAGAAGGAGAGAGGAGAAGGAGACTCACGGCAAGTTGGGGGAGAGAAAGATGGAGGCCACAGAAGGAGAAGAGGAGTCTCACTGGAGAGGATCATAGGAGGTGCAGGCTGCCGGAGGGCTGCGGAGGAGATCGGGGGTTACCTTGGTGGTCCGATGACGGAGCAAGGAGGAGCTCGGCAATGAGTTACTGCCATTAGAGGAGGCACGGGTTGGTTGGGTGGCTGTGTAGAATTGATGAGGAGGATGCAACCAGAGGGAGAAGCACAGGGGACTCGGGTGGAAGCTCACATGGGGGGTGTTGCCGAGCTTGGCCTGGTGGAGGGATATAGCGATGGGACTGCTGCTGTGTGGCCTGGCTCAGGTGTTGCGGTTGTGTGTGGGGGGAAAGGAAAAAGATAATGAGAGAGAGAGAGAAAGAGAGAGGTGTAATACATGAGAGAGGGAGAGAGAGAAGGAGAGTGCGCGCAGGTGAGGGGGAAGAGAGAGGGAGAGAGAGAAGGAGAGTGTGCGCAAGTAGGGGGGACGTGAGCGAGATGGAAGGCGAGAATGTTAGAAAAATGAAGGAGCAGGTGAACATGGTTAAAATTGTTGGATTTTTTGAATTAAAATAAAAGGAAAAGCTTTCATTTCAGATTTTATTTTACTAAGTCAACTTTGACCAAGTCTTAGAATCTAAATCGGTTGAGAAATATCTCAACTGCTTAGATTTTCTGTTGGAGTTGTTATAACAACTTGGGTTCTGAGGTTATAAATAGACCCCTCACTCCAATAGTAAGACACACAACTCATTTTCTCTTTTCTCATCTTAAAAGGAAAACCTGAAGACTACTCTTCGTGAGAATGACTTCAGTGTTAAAAGAATTTTCATCTTTATTTTTTCTTGGCAACTTCTTCATTTGAGCAGAGGCTCTGCCCACCGTCCTGAGCTGAGTGCTGGTGAATCCGGGGGATCCTTTACTGCTAGGGAGAAAGGTCGATTCAACGTCTAGACAAGGAGATGGGCTTTTGATCCTTTAGGGCAGCGACATCGCGACTGCATTCCCCAGGCCAGATTCTTTTGATTTATTTTAATATAATTGTTTTTACATGTTAGAATAATTTATTGTTTTATCTTAATTTAATTTATAAAGATATTGCATGTTTTAGAAAATGGTATAAAATTTCTAACAATCTAAATGATCAAAATTGAAATCTGATTTCTAAAAGTCTAATAGGGCCAAATCTAAACTTGATAATAATAAGTTAAGGGTAATGCGATTAAAGGTTTTTGAATCTCCTTGCGACTTTGAATTGGTTCTATAGATTTATTGAATTTCCCCCTTTGTATTGAGATCTTACTACTTTCTTTCTTTTTTTTTTTTTGCGATTTTCGTTCTAAAAGTACGATGGCTAAAAATGCGATCTTCCCATTTTTGTATATATTCTTGTTTACTTGTCAAATTTTTTCAAGAATTTGGGGCATCGATTTGTCTTTTTTTGATTTTTACAAAGATATGCAAGTTGTGGGGGACTTTCTTCTTGATCTAGGGTTTCTCTTCTTCTCTTTATTAAGATCTAAGATCGTTGTGAAAAAGGAAGTTTTTTTATTTTTAGTTCGATGGTGTGATAAGATTTCAGTGATTAAACTGTCATGTTGGATATTTCTTATCTTGTTTATTAGGAATACGGAAATAAACTGAATTAAATTATCTCCTTTTGTTACATATTTTAATCTAACTTCCAACATTTTTCCTGATAAAAGAAAAATAATTGCAGAGGTTCATTTGTTATTGTACATGTCAAATGAACAAGTGATAGAGTTTATCATATGCGATATGAAGTAATTATGTGAATCTCATAACAAATATTCTGATGCAACCCAAGAGTTGAATAAGTTATAATTATAAGAACTGACTGCCTTTTATGTTTCTATGTTTGTATTTTCTTTGCCGTTTCGTTGTATCCTATCTCATACTTTAGTTTTTGTTTCTTGTGGATGGGTGAATTCTTTAGTCTCTGGACATGTTCTAGGACTGGAGCTATTTCAACTAGGTATAACTCATTCAAGAGCTATGCTAAAACGACTTGCGTATGGATTTGATGCAATTTATCATGTGTTTATTCTCTCTTGAAGTTCCATTTTTCTAATCATGTGCATTTAATTCTGATACAAAGGATCTACTGCATAAGGAAGGCTGTGGATGTCTTGTTAATGTTTTCTCTGCCCATCTTTCATTTAAACTCTTTTCATCTTTCTTACATACTTGCATTTTTATTAACCTAATTATATAATATATTCATATATTATAACTATATACATAATAATTTAAATATGTAGTTCACTAGAGTTTTTATTCTATTGTTAAAAAATAATCATAATGTGGCTTTCATTTATTTCATCAAGTGCAAAAAAAGATATTTCTCGATTTTTTTCTTCTTTTTTTCGCTGAAATTCTTCATGTTTTTTTGGGCTGTGCTACTTATATATTCTTCAGAAGACATAGTGGTGAAACTGCACATGATCATATTTTTATATCCTCCATGCCAACTACTTAAAGCATAAAACTTGCATATGTTAATCTTATCATAAATTGTCCCAAAAGACCAAGCACAAATAGAACAGTAGTTGGTCCATTAGCAGTTTCAGATGCAAAATAGCATAAGACAGATCAAGAGAAGTTTTATAGGAGCTAAGATGCAATTCTTAGGCTAATACGGTTTACTGAAAGTAAACATTATATCAAAATGAAAGCATTACCAGGTCTCCTTAGGAGCATACTCCAAACTGACCAATTATATCATATGCAAAATGCAATCATCTAACAGTAGGGAAGTTTCTGACCACCAGTTAGACATATTTTCCTGCACAATCAATTATTAAAATTTATAACAGGCAATAAACTATCTAGATTGGTAATCAAGATTGAAATCTATTTTCAATGATACAACACGTAGATCAAATTTCAATAGTACATGACAACTTTTGTATATAATAACAGTTTTAATGAATGTTAATGGACATCTAACCAAATGTGTATTATGTTCACACTTCAATTTGTTTGCCTAATTCCTAAGTTATTCACTGTGATATCAGTTCTAATTCTTTAAGTGTTTTCAGAAGGGCATGCTTATAAAAGATATCGATTACTATTTTAGATGCTATTGAATTTCCCTTGCTATCTCAGTTTGTAAATAAAATGAATAAATTCATACATTTGCAACAACCACCCTTCCTATTTTAAAATTTATATATCTGCACTACACGTAGACTTGCATGTATTATCTTCAATTTACTGAATGAATAAATTCTGATACTTTATTTATTTGTTGCTTTATGTATTGGATAAAGACACATTGAACACTGCATCTAAGGAGTTGTCAACTTTTCATATATATATATATATATATATATATATATATATATATACACACACACACACACACACACACACACACACATGTTAATTTTGTGCTTAAATTGCATGTTATAATTAATTGAGTTCTTTTAAAATATCTTGCTACTCTTGTATTGAATTCTAACTTACTCTGCTATATATCCAACTAAATTATATTGTTTTATAAATTGAAACTAAGTAAGATCCCCTACATCTTTTTTATTTGCATACCCTAATTTAAAAGCTACCAACATAAACCTGTATTCTGACATTTTAATATTATGATATAAAAAACCTGGTAGAAATCTTTCTATCATTTTGACAAATCTAGAGTACAATAATAATATTTGTATACTCTTAATGTAGCTGAAATAGGCACAGGATTATGAGTATCTTTAGATCAATAGGATAATAAAATTAAAGGGTAAATCATTTTTCTCAAAATTTCATCTAATTTGTGTTTAACAAAGGAAGGGTACTCAACGTGGTTCTATAATTAAGGAACGCCAAGAGCGGAAAACCTCCTACCTGAGTTACGCTGACCTGGCCAACTAGACTGATAAAATTGAGGTTTTGACTAACCCAATATTCTAAAATTTTTATTAAATATATCATCAGCCTTTGTACACCATAACTTTAAAAATGATTGTTTAGGTTATAACCCTAATTTTATTACCATTTGAACATAACTAAATCTATCTAGAATTAGCCCTGATTACAAATTATGGTTGATTCGAGTCTTAACTATCTTTCATATTTGAATCTGATGTAAATAATGATCGGAGCATGATAGATTAGCTAGAATTGGAATTCTAACCATGTACAGGATGATGAATAGCCATGTGCAGTTTTGTTCCCCATCTAACTTTAATTGGGATCTAATAAATCTAGATTGCCTAAATTTCTTGACTATTCTTTAGCATATAATTATTGACATATATACTTTAAATATTTGAATAATCAAATATAATGTATATATGCTTTATCATAAACCATTATGGTATAATTTGTTCCTTTTGAAACTAAGGTTACAAGAAAAACTTTATAACTACCTTATAATTTCAAATTGGGATTCAAATTGGGAGAGACTCTGACAATTACCCAAAGACTTTATAGGTCTAATAAAAGATGTCAAGAGTCATAATAATGTGGTCATGAAGGGTTAAATCTCTGACTGTCACAACTTGAAAATAAAAGGCTGTTAAGCCAATTTTCTGACCCTAGAAAACATAAAATCATTTTGATTAAGGGTCTTATAGGAGTATAGTTCTAGTTTCATTGAGGGAGATGGGGTTAAGCCCATAGTAGAGTTCACCGACAGCGGGAACCCAACCTACTTGATTGGGAGCTGATTCCATGAAAGAGGTGCAATGTGGTAGAAACAAGCTGCACTGGTGAAACTCGTGTGGTGCATCAACCCGGATATATTTATATCCTATATGTAGCGTTGTAGCTACTACCCCTTCTCTATGGTGAGATGCTCTTATGATACAGCTAGGTAAGGATGAGTATAACTCTTAATAAGTCCAACGCATGTAGTGTGGAGGGTATACTGTCCAGCTGTAGTACCCTTGGAGGACTTACCTACGTGAGAGGAACCGTGATGGCCGTGGTTGGGGGCAGGGCTGACCCTAGAAACTCTCATGAGTCTGTTATTGTGAGCATGACCTTTAACGCTCAACCCGCTCGCTCAATAGATGAAGACTTACAATGTATTCTATCAATATCTAGTAAAAGAAGCTAGTTTCAGGCATAGTCCACTATGTCTCTTAGATGGCGATGAATTCAATAAGGAAGGTTCTGGGCGTAGTCCACCTGTCTCGGATTCACAGTATGATGTTGCCAAAAGTTCACTCATGTTTTATGATCTGATAATTTGATTGTTAATTATTATTAATTTATTTTATTCTGTCTTCCTTGAAACTCAAGCTTTTGGGGAGGACTGTTGGATTTTTTGAATTAAAATAAAAGGAAAATCTTTCATTTCAGATTTTGTTTTACTAAGTCAACTTTAACCAAGTCTTAGAATCTAAATCGGTTGAGAAAATATCTCAACTGCTTGGATTTTTTGTTGGAGTTGTTATAACAACTTGGGTTCTAAAGTTATAAGTAGACCCCTCACTCCAATAGCAAGACACACAACTCATTTTCTCTTTTCTCATCTTAAAAGGAAAACTAAAGACTACTCTTCGTGAGAATGACTTCAGTGTTAAAAAGAATTTTCATCTTTATTTTTTCTGGGCAACTTCTTCATTTGAGCAGAGGCTCTGCCCATCATCCTGGGCTGAGTGCTGGTGAATCCGGGGGATCCTTTACCGCTAGGGGATAAGGTCGATTCAACGTCTGGACAAGGAGACGTGCGTTTGATCTTTTAGGGCAGCGACATCGCGACTGCATTCTCCAGGCCAGATTCTTTTGTTTTATTTTAATATAATTGTTTTTATATGTTAGAATAATTTATTGTTTTATCTTAATTTAATTTGTAAAGATATTGCATGTTTTAGAAAATAGTATAAAATTTCCAACAGAAATTGTTAGAAAAAAGAAGGGAATTGTTTAAAGGTAGATAAAGTTTATGCTAGATTTACTCACACCAACTTGGCATTATGGCATCAGCATCAGGGCATGGGAGAGGGGTCAGTCATGGGTTCGAATCTGCTAAATCAACAAAAGGTTTTTGTTTTGATTGCAAGTATAAAAGAATAAAGTTGAAAAAGATTTTAAAAAATTATATGACATTTCCCACCACACGCCATGTGACAAAATGGTGGGGGATGTGGGATTTGGGTCACAGGTTTCGAATCCTGCTAAACAACATCCGGGTTTTCTAATTTTTATTTTAATTGCTTTTTAAAAACAAGTATTTAATCATTATTTTGTTGAATTGAACTCCTATTAGAAAAATCTTCAAAAATTCACACAAATAGAAAATGTCATCCTGAATATTGTTGGGAAGTCGGATCTCCAAAATTCATCCCCGAGTTTAATTAAAAAAAATCTCGAAGTCAATCTGTGACACGATCGATCTTGAATTTAGATTCTTCTCCAATAATTCCCCAAAAATTTCAGAAAATTCAAAAAAATTTAAAATATTGGGAAATAATATCTTGAGCTGAAATAGTCTCAATCTGGCTACCAGGATAATTAAAAATCAGATATCAGATGCCAGTATTGACACACGTACATTGATAACCGAGGGTTATAGAAGCGACCGGAGAGGCTAGACTGCTAGATCACCCTGCTCCAACTTTCAAGATCTACAAGTCTCCCATCTCCAAGGAAATCCAAGAGTGCAAGTTCCCGAAGAAGTTCTTTACTCCAACATTCGACTATTACTCTGGTGTAAGTGAGCTGGTACAATACATCTGCCGTTTTCGGGACAAGATGGTGGGCCATTCCCACAACGACCATGTCTTGTGCCCACCTTTTTCACCAGCTTGAAAGGTGTGGCATTGGGCTGGTTCTATTCGCTTCCACCCCATTCACTCCACAACTTTGCTGAAGTGATTGAAGTGTTCCTCACCAAGTATACCTCCCGCCAAGAGGCTAAGAGGAACAATCAACACCTCCTCTCTGTTAGAGTGAGGTAAGGAGACAGTCTCAAGTCGTACCTAATTTCTTCCAGAATTTACTGACCAAAGTCTGAAACTATAGGGAGAAAGTTGTTGCCTTCACATTCATCAGCAAGTAGTAAGTTGCTCACCCCATATATAAGCATAAAGTACAATGTCGCCAAAATGAGCGAGATTCCTACCTGTGCTCAACCCTACATCTTACTTGAAGAGGCGATGAAGGCTTTCTCGACCGCTCCACAAAGCCAAACAATTACGGAGGAAAGTCAAAGTCTCCTCGCGAAACTCCCAACTACCCTCCAGATCGGTACCGGGGTAGCATGCCCACAAGAAGCAAGAGCTCTCGATTGCCTCCCTGAGTTCACTCTGATATGACAGATCGATGGAATGCTTCACTCCGTTGAAACTCCTGATCAATGAAGTCTATAAGATAATTAAAGATCAACCATGGGTTAGATGCCCACGACAACTCCAACACAATCCTTCGCTCCTAGGGTCAGACTAGTACTGCTCCTACCATGAAGGTAAGGGACACCAAATCATCCACTGCTGAGCCCTCCGAAAGTACCTGGAGGAGCTCATAAAATAATGCTTCCTTAAAGAGTATGTTCTCACACCAGAAGTCACGTCAGGACATTCGAACATCCAACCTCCAAGAGAACAACACATGATCACGCAATACAAGGCAATCGACTGACTTCCGAAATCACTTATACGGGATGTACCTTCTTCCAATTTCAATCCATGTACTATATTTCTGAATAAAGTATTATTTTATTCTCCTAACCATACATCCCTCCATTGCAGTACTCACATCCATTATATACAACCGTCAGTCCTCTCGTCCCGAAGGCATAGACAACTATAACACCCCGTTCCCAGGATACTGTTGGCCCAAAGGCCTTCCACCCTAGTTTTGATGATGATTAACTCATGTAGTTATGTTTACTAATAATCTTGTGATTTTAGTTTCAGATCATTAAGCAAGATATTAGTTGGTGATTGCTTCAAAAAGAGGAGTTTGGAAGCCTTCACATGGTGATTCCGGTGCCCGAGCATCAAGATCATACCTTTGCACTCGGAGGATCACGTTTGGGATCGAGTCGACTTGAAGATGGAAGATAATCAAGAAGACTTAGGTATCCTAGTTTTAGTTTAGTGTGTTTAGATCCATTTGTAAAGCTTAGAATAGTTGATATGCTCAAGTGCACAACACACACAAGTTTTATGTTTGGATATTGGTTTTTCGGTTTTTAGTTTAACCAATATTTGTTTTCATGAATAGTTGATCAAAACAAGTTTAAATGATTTTTATGTATAATAGATGTATTCTAGTTATATATACATGCTTAAACTTCCTATACAAACTTATTTTGATATGTCTATTCATGAGTTTTAGGAAAAATCAGATTTCCTATTGAAAATACAAGTTGGATAAAAATACAAGTTTTGGTTTTTGATAAAAATGTTTAGACACAAAAATAGTTCATATTGATTGATATTTGAGTCAAACTTTTTATCACATGTTTATATATCAATGCAAAATGATAAAACTATTTTTGGGTATTTTTACAAGACTTAAAAGATTTTTAAAAAATATTTTTAACAAGTTTTTCTGTCCCTGAACAGTGGCTGACAGGCCAGAACGGCCGACCGTACCAAGGGCCGGTCGACCCTTGCGGTCGACCGACGTGCACAAGCCTGTGCACGTTTGGCAGACACAAGGACGGTCGGCTGGGCGGCCGACCGGACCTGAGAGCAGTGCTCTCTGTTTCTGGGGGTCGACCGGGTGGTCGACCGGGTTTGCCCAACGGTCATATTTCAGACCGTTGGCGGTCGGCCGGGCCGGCCGACCGGTAGCCTGTCAGGCTGCCAGATCAGCCTAACGGCTAGTTTTATTTTGGAGCTATAAATACCCCATTTCTTGGGAGATTTTCATAAGATTTCTGAGCTGATTTTCTCCCATTCTCTGGTTTTAAAAACAAGTTTTAAAAAGTGTTTAAAGAGCAAAAAGATTCATTCTATTTGTTTTTAAGTGTTTTGTTATTTTCAAAGAAAATAGGTTTTTGGGAAATTGGTTTATTGTTCTTCATTTCAATATCTATTTGGTATTTTCCCAAGAGTTTTTCTTTGAACAAAACACTTGTTTTCCACACTTGAGCTATTCTCTATCCTAATCTATTAGGATCATTTGTTTTGTGAAAAAAGAGAAAAAGGAAAGAGGTTTGTGGTTGAGATATACCACTTGTTGTAAACCCCTTGATTTCTTGTATCCCTCTTGGTGAGGTTGATTTGGGTTGGTGTTTGCTCCCTCTTTGGTAGAGGTTGAGATTGTGGTTTGCTCCCTCTAGTGAGAGGTGGAGATTGGTTGTAACCCTCTTCGGTAGAGGTGTTGGTTGTTGTTTGACTAAGGGCCTACCCCTCTTATGTGAGGTGGTGTTTGTATTGAGAGAGGAGTTTGGTACTCCTTGTGTTGTAACAAATCCTCCTTGGTGGAGGTTCCCTCGGTGGGAGATAGTGGATTGGAAATCCTTCACGGTGGTGAAGGCCGGGATGTAGAGCTAGGTGCTCGAACCTCGAAACATATCTTTGCCTTTGCGTTTGATCCATTGTCTCTCAACTCTCTCTTATTTATTTGTGCAAAGCATCATTTTTCATTCATATCATACATATCATATTTGCTTGTGTATTGCCTTGCATCTTTCATATTGCTCATCCTTATATGCTTGGCTTGATTGTGTGTGTGCCTCACTTATACTTAACCACAAGCGCTTCACATAGCACCTCAACCCATTCAAGGGGAATCAAGAGGAGTTAGTCCAGAGCCCTTCACGGGGAATTCGGCTACACTTGTGTGTTGTATTAAGTGTGTTGCAAAATTTGCATTAGCTTCCGCATTTAGAGCATTTAGTTTCTAGATTAGCACGTACACCTATTCACCCCCACTCTAGGTGTGCCTTTCAATTGGTATCAGAGCCAACGCTCCTGATACTTAGGCTTAACATCCTAGGAGTGAGATCCATTTGTTTGCTAATCTTGTTTGCATTTGCTTGTTTGCACACATATAGTTTGGACCCATGGCCTTCATGACCCCACCTATGTTTGACCCTTCCAACATTCTTGTTTGGAAGATTAGGATGACCGTTTATTTACAAACCCTAGGACATAAGGTTTACCTTGCCATTACCAAGGAATCCTACCTTGGTGATAGCAATCATATAGGGGCCAATGCACGAGCCCTTGAGGCCATTAGAAGCACGCTTTCAAAAGAATATCTTATGCATGTTTCTAATCTTGATTCCGCTTTTGCAGTGTGGAACAAGTTGACAACTGCCACCACCTCCAAGCTTCAACTGCCTATCCAATAAGAAGAGGAGTCTAGTGGAGAATCTGACTCACAACGCTTAATGGTCCAAGGGAATGACTCCCTTGAGATACAATCGGAATCTCAACTAGATAGTTTTGATTCTAGTTCTTCATGTGATGATCATATTGATGCCCATGCTTTAAATGAAGAACTATCTATTGTTTGTGAAAAACTAATTGAAAAATATAATGTTTTGAAAAAGAAAAGTCTAAGCATTAATAATGAAAATAAAAATTTGATTGCTAGACTTGATATTATTTTGCAAGAGAAAGAGGAGATTACTAATGAGGGGGATTCATTAAAATCTCAACTTGATCTTGCACTTAAAGAAAATGAGTTTTTGAAAAACAATAATCATTGTGAAACAATTTTGAAGAAAAATGAAAACTTATCTTCAAAAATTGATTTTGTTTTAAAAGAGAATGTTGCTTTGAAAAACAAAATAATTTCTATTTCAAATGATTTAAATGTTTGTTTGAAGAAAAATGATGTTTTGCAAAATAAGATTGATTCTCATGTTTGCCATGCTAGGGTAGTATCTCACACTTCACCCCTTGCATGCTCCACTTCTTCTTTGATTAAAAATGATATAAATGTTTTAAAGAAGAATATTGATTGTTTGGGCTCCACTTTGAGCCAATGTGTTGTGGGCCATACACGTTTGGAAACTTTATTTCGAAAGAAACAAGTTCCATCTATTATGCATGCACACCCTCCACGGCATACACATGCTCCACACAGACACCATCACACTTTGTATGCTCATGTGTAAACTTGTACACATTGTGGACGTAAGGGCCACCTTGCTAAATTTTGCTTTGACAGATTACATACTTCAAATTTAGCAAAGAATTTTGTTTGGGTTAGAGAAGGTACTAACCCCCATGGACCCAAAAGAGTATGGGCACCAAAGACCACCCCTCGTATTTTTGATGTAGGTGTGGGCTCTCACATGACGTGAGAGTTGCTGTACCTTGGAGTGGATGCGTTCCGAGCTTCATGAAAATCAATTGGATGCATCACTTTCAAGGGATGTTTGGTGGAGAAGACCACCATGTTTTGGAGACAAGGAAAGTTGCCTTTTAGGTTTTGGTAACGATTCCTAACTCCTAATTTTTATTTACATGTTTTCATGTTTATCATATATAGCATGTTTTATTGTTTGTAGATTATTATATAATGCCATGTTTATTAAATCCTTGACATACATGTTTAGCCTTTTGAGACACCCATGTTTAATATGGACTATTATTTTGTGTTCTCACCGTTTGTTTAGCTATCATGTTTATCATAGGTTAATAACATGTGGATTTTCTTAATAGTCATGTTTATGTTTATCATGTTGATTTTATCCCGTTTTATGCTTCATGCGTTGATTACATGTTTAATTGTTAGTTTTCATTAAGACTAGGAATATATTTGTGCGTATAGTGGGCCACAAATAAATCTATATATGTTTGAGCTTGAATGCTTATTTGAACCCATTAGATGTGCTAGTATAGTCTAGTTTTGATGATTCATGCATTTTAAACTTGTATTCCCATTTTGGTTTTGTTTTAAGATCATGTGTTTTCATTTCATGTATATGTCTATTTTGCCAAACTTTAAGATATACATGTATACCCCTTGAGTCATTTGCCTTTCATGCAAATCTATACATATGCACTCAATTGTGTTTAGGGATATGTATGTATACTTTTTGTATTGACAAATTATACATATACCTTGAAATGAAATTTGTTTTAATAAAAATTTAGTTATTCATGTTTTCACGTTTTTGTGTTTATGTTTAACTTCATGTATATGTCTATTTTATCCAAATTATTGTTATACATATACATCCTTTTGAGCCACGTGCCTTCATGCATATATCTTTGTGGACTCATTGTGTTTGGATATCTATGTATACTTTAGTTTATATAAGACATACATATACCTTGAAGATTAAAATAGTTTTGATGATTTTCATGTTTTCTTGTTTCAAGGAATTAATTGAGCTTAATTGTCCATCTTTCATGATTATGATCTTCACGTTGTATTTGTACACTCACATTTATTGCTTACTCATGTGTTTGTTTTCATGAGTTATATTTAATTGGCTTAGAGTGTTGATTATCATGTGGATTTCATGTTTCATGAAAAATATTTTTTATTTTATTCCTTACTTGAAGGATTTCGTACTAGTTTAAAAGTTTTTCCATTTAACTAGTTACGGTATTCTTCATTTTGGTAGAGTTTTTCAAACAAAACTTATTTTCAAATCCATTTTTGAAAACCCCTACCTTCCATGGGAGGATGGATGGGAGATCATGGTCATGTATGCTTTAAAATGAAAATCATTTAAAACTTGAACCTTGATTGGGAGGTAGTAATATGAGATATACATTTGATCTTATTGTTTCAATTGGTATCATTGGACCCTTTCAATTGGTATCAATTTGACCTTTCTTGTATACTCATATATGTTTGTATGTATGTATGCCTTCAATTTCAAGAATATCAATTTCTATTGGTATCTATTTTTCATACATATATATGTTTGTGTTTATGCTAAGCTTGAGTTTTAACTTTATTTCAATTGATTCAAGTTTCAATGGTATCTTATTTCAAGCCTATGCATGTGTTTTGTTGGTATTTCATAAAGGGGGAGAAAAATTCAATTTTCATGTTCACAATTGGTATTTGTTTTCCATTCCCATACTTTATGATTGAAAAATTTCAATTTGGTATCATATGTTCAAAATGAAAAATATTTACAATTGGTATCAAAATTTTGTTTTAGACAAAAAGGGGAGAACATTTTTTTTAACCTTTTATTGATTCATTGTTCGAACAAAAAGGGGGAGAAAAATTTATTGATTTGGTTTTGCTTTTACCCCTTATTGAAGAAGATTTTGTTTTGTTTTAGTTTTTACCCCTTTGTTGATGATTGACAAAAAGGGGGAGAATTATTTGAGAGTTTAACAAGTTTATATATGCATGTTTATGTTTTGCATATATTAAGTTTAATTTTAGTTTAATTTAATTGGTATCTAGAGCATGTTTTGTTTTGAACATTTCATTGGTATTTAGAACCTTTTATTGTTTATGCATGATTGTGCATTGTTATTCATTGCATATTTATGTTTATTTTGTTTATGCATGAGTGAAGGGGGAGCTTCTTTGATGCTTAACTTTAATCCATGCATATATAACTCCATGAGTTTTGTCATCATCAAAATGGGGGAGATTGTTGGCCTAAAGGGCTTCCACCCTAGTTTTGATGATGATTAACTCATGTAGTTATGTTTACTAATAATCTTGTGATTTTAGTTTCAGATCATTAAGCAAGATATTAGTTGGTGATTGCTTCAAAAAGATGAGTTTGGAAGCCTTCACATGGTGATTCCGGTGCCCGAGCATCAAGATCATACCTTTGCACTCGGAGGATCACGTTTGGGATCGAGCCGACTTGAAGATGGAAGATCATCAAGAAGACTTAGGTATCCTAGTTTTAGTTTAGTACGTTTAGATCCATTTGTAAAACTTAGAATAGTTGATATGCTCAAGTGCACAACACACACAAGTTTTATGTTTGGATATTAGTTTTTCGGTTTTTAGTTTAACTGATATTTGTTTTCATGAATAGTTGATCAAAATAAGTTTAAATGGTTTATATGTATAATAGATGTATTCTACTTATATATACATGCTTAAACTTCCTATACAAACTTATTTTGATATGTCTATTCATGAGTTTTAGGAAAAATCAGATTTCCTATTGAAAAATACAAGTTTGATAAAAATACAAGTTTTAGTTTTTGATAAAAATGTTTAGACACAAAAATAGTTCATATTGATTGATATTTGAGTCAAACTTTTTATCACATGTTTATATATCAATGCAAAATGATAAAACTATTTTGGGTATTTTTACAAGACTTAATAGATTTTTAAAAAATATTTTTAACAAGTTTTTCTGTCCCTGAACAGTGGCTGATAGGCCAGAACGGCCGACCGCACGGGTCGACCGTACCAAGGGCCGGTCGACCCTTGCGGTCGACCGACGTGCACAAGCCTGTGCACGTTTGGCAGACACATGGACGGTCGGCCGGGCGGCCGACCGGACCTGAGAGCAGTGCTCTCTGTTTCTGGGGGTCGACCGGGCGGTCGACCGGGTTTGCCCAACGGTCATATTTCAGACCGTTGGCGGTCGGCCGGGCTGGCCGACCGGTAGCCTGTCAGGCTGCCAGATCAGCCTAATGGCTAGTTTTGTTTTGGGGCTATAAATACCCCATTTCTTGGGAGATTTTCATAAGATTTTCTGAGCTGATTTTCTCCCATTCTCTGGTTTCAAAAACAAGTTTTAAAAAGTGTTTAAAGAGTAAAAAGATTCATTCTATTTGTTTTTAAGTGTTTTGTTATTTTCAAAGAAAATAGGTTTTTGGGAAATTGGTTTATTGTTCTTCATTTCAATATCTATTTGGTATTTTCCCAAGAGTTTTTCTTTGATCAAAACACTTGTTTTCCACACTTGAGCTATTCTCTATCCTAATCTATTAGGATCATTTGTTTTGTGAAAAAAGAGAAAAAGGAAAGAGGTTTGGGTTGAGATATACCACTTGTTGTAAACCCCTTGATTTCTTGTATCCCTCTTGGTGAGGTTGATTTGGGTTGGTGTTTGCTCCCTCTTTGGTAGAGGTTGAGATTGTGGTTTGCTCCCTCTAGTGAGAGGTGGAGATTGGTTGTAACCCTCTTCGGTAGAGGTGTTGGTTGTTGTTTGGCTAAGGGTCTACCCCTCTTGTGTGAGGTGGTGTTTGTATTGAGAGCGGAGTTTGATACTCCTTGTGTTGTAACAAATCCTCCTCGGTGGAGGTTCCCTCGGTGGGAGATAGTGGATTGGAAATCCTTCACGGTGGTGAAGGCGGGGATGTAGAGTTAGGTGCTCGAACCTCGAAACATATCTTTGCCTTTGCGTTTGATCCATTGTCTCTCAACTCTCTCTCATTTATTTGTGCAAAGCATCATTTTTCATTCATATCATACATATCATATTTGCTTGTGTATTGCCTTGCATCTTTCATATTGCTCATCCTTATATTCTTGGCTTGATTGTGTGTGTGCCTCACTTATACTTAACCACAAGAGCTTCACATAGCACCTCAACCCATTCAAGGGGAATCAAGAGGAGTTAGTCCAGAGCCCTTCACGGGGAATTCGGCTACACTTGTGTGTTGTATTAAGTGTGTTGCAAAATTTGCATTAGTTTTCGCATTTAGAGCATTTAGTTTCTAGATTAGCACGTACACCTATTCACCCCCCTCTAGGTGTGCCATTCAGATACGTACCCATTTACATGTCCAAATTTTTTCTCTTATTATTCTATTTTTTCACTTACTTTTATTTGGTATTTAGCCTTATTCTGTGGATTGGAGCCTAGCTCGATCCTAGGGCCGTGAGCCCAGACCTGGATCTAAACTCAGTCCTCAGCCCAGCTTAATTATTTATTATTTTATTTATTATTTATTATTTTTTATTTATCTTTTTCCTTTTCCTTTTGTTTTTCTTTTGTTTTTTCCTTCTCCACTTTTGTACCACCATCCTCTTTCTTCTTTCTTCTTATCTTTTCTCTTCTTTCTTCCCTCCCCTCAGCTGAATCTCTCTCTCTCTCTCATCTTCCCTCCTCTCACAACCCTTCTCTCTTAAAAATTCTTCCTCCCTCTCTCATCCTCTAACTCCCCTCTCTCCCTCCCACTCTCTTTCTCTCTCTAACTCCTCCTCTCCTTTCCCACTTTCCCTAACTGGCCTTCCCTCAACTTTTAGCCACCATCCACCATCAGCCCAGCTCAGACAACCCCTTCCCGGCAGTTACCTCCACGGCCTCCCCTGAAATCACCTAGAGGGGGGTGAATAGGTGATGGCTATATGGAATATGGCAATAATGCGGAATTTAAATCTACTTAAAACAATAAGCTCAAATTAAAAACACTTGCAAGATAAAATCAATAAATAATGCAAGTAATAAAGAGAGATTGAGTTTAGAGAAATTTGAGCAAATGCAAACACGAGGATATGTTTCCGAGGTTCGAGCCACGCTTTACGTCCCCGCCTTCACACTTGAAGGATTTCCACTATTGTTGATCCCACTGGATCTCCAATACAAGGACACACTTGTCCTATCTCTCGGTGTCGCTGCAACACTATGAAGCACACCCGCTCGATTGAGGCCGATGCCTCTACAACTTCTCAATTGAAGAAAAAATTTGATCACACTTGATCAAAAAGCTCACTTGCACAATCCTATAACCAATATGAAGAAGATGAATACTTGGGATTGTGTAGTGCAAAAGACTAGAGAGAAGTAGAGGATTGCTTCAAAAGGTGTAAGGAATTTTTGGCTTTGGAGAGAAAATCTTTTCTAAAAGAAAACTAAGGATTTAGCTTGAAAATATTTTCTTGCTTAAAAACTCTTGTCAAATCATATAAATCTTGTATCTTATCATGTTGAAATGACCCACTATTTATAGTGGATGAAAAACCAACTACACAGCTTAAAGGATTCGTTGGGGTGAGATCCCAACAAAAAATCTGTCAGAAAATAGAGCTGTTGGAGTCTGTCAGACTTTCTAACAACTACCGATCGACCGGGTCGGTTGACCGCCAACGGTCATATTTTCTGACCGTTGGGGAAAACGGTCGGCCGACTCGGTCGACCGAAATAAACAGAGAGCACTGACAAGTGCCCGGTCGACCCGAGCGGTCGGCCGACGTGCACACATGCACAGCCGTGCACGTCGGTCGACTGGGTCGGTCGACCAGACTCTGTCAGATCTGTTTAAACAGAGTCTGGAAAGAAAGAAAAGGAAAATTTTGATTCAAACATTTTTGGTTTAAGGATTTGAAAATAAGGTTCTAGATCTAATAAAACTAAGAGTGTGATCATAGATCAACACCCAAACATGTTAGATCATTTTTGGTAAAAATCCTTTTTGATAAAATGATTTTCTAAAAACGGTTTTTCCAAAACATGGTATTTCTAAAAACTAAGTTAGAAATTCTGATATAAAAATTCTTTTGAAGCCATGAAGCAATACTAAGTGTGTGTGAGTGACAATCCCAAATATTCTACTTCTATATCTAGGTTTGACAAAATATCTAAAAATAAAAGAAAATTACAAATCTTGAATTCTTTTCTTCAATGTTTTGATCCCGAAGCTTTTCTACCGTGCTATGCTTGGGAATGCAAATCTTTAGCGGCGTCCAAATTGTGAGTCTTGATGTGGAGCCGTCAAATCAACTTGTTTTAAACCTGAAATTCTTTTAAACAAGATTGTTAAACACATAACTAAATATGGTTTGTTATCATCAAAATATCGGGCTAATGGCCTTTGGGCCAACATCCCCTCTCTAATCTCTCTTTCACTCCTTCTCCTATCTTTCTCTCTCTCTGCACACTATCTCCTCTCCTTCACCTAGGCCAACCACCACCCAAGTCACCAACTCTGGTCAACCACTACTCCAACAACCATCTCTTCCCCTCTTACTCCTCCTCCTCCCCTCTCTCCATCAATCACCCAAAATCACCATCAAATCCAGTACTTCCTCCTCCCTTTCCTCCTCCACTTCCTTTAATTCCACCATTACTAACCACCATCCCCTCCTCCCAATTCACCACCACCATCAACTCCTCCACCACCTTCACCATTTATCTCCTCTACTCACCACCAAACCCCACCATCACCACCAGCCAACACCACCCACAACCACCAACTCCACCCCAACATCATCTCCACCCTCTTCCCTTCTCCTCCCCTCCCCTCTGGCCAGGCCACCGCCGCCCCTTGGCCGCCGGCGCTGCCCACGGTTGACCACCACTCCGGCCCCTAGCCCGGCCGATCAGCCAACTCCCCCTCCTTCTTCATCTCTCTCTCTCCCTATCTTTTTCTCTATTTTTCTCCTTCTCTCACTGTCCATCTGTTCTCTCTTTCTATCCATTCTCTCCCTTTCTATCACTCTCTCTAGTTCTAGTTTTTTCTCTCTGATCTTCTAATCTCCCTTCCTATTTCTCTCTTTCTCTTTCTCTATTTCCCTTTCTTACTCATTCTCTCTCCTCCTTTTCCCTCTCCTCTCTTTCTCTCTTTTCTCTCTCCTCTTTCTCTCTCGCCCCGCATACTTGCATGTTAATGCCATCAACATTCCACCAGAATCTGGCAATGTGCCCGAGCCATTCTAGGTGAGTATCTCGACTTGTTGTGTGGATACCATTATTTTGTCTGTGAGTACCTGTTTGGTGTTAATATAAATACATGTATTTGTGTGTGGGCTTGTAATTGTAATTGTGCGATGCTTGTATTTGTGTAGACGGATGTTGTATTGTGTTGGCAGTGCTGTATTTGTGCGGGTGATACTTGTATTTATGTAGGCTATACTTGTGTATGTGTGGTGCTTGTAATAATGTAGGCGATCCTTGTATATGTGCATGTGTTTATATTAACTTTTATCGAGGCACTCTTGTCTACTCCTATGGAGTGTCAGCCTCTGGGCTATTCCCTTGCCTCTGGGCATAGCCTTTGGGCTATTCTCCAGCCATCGGACTCAGCTTTTGGGCTATATTCCAGCCTTCGGGCTCAACTTTTGGGCTATACTATAGCCTTTGGGTTTTAAACCCTCTGGGTTTTACACGCTCCGCCTGATAGGAGAGCTTAACACTCAGTGCTTTACCGTTAACTCCAACTGAGCGTAGTTACGCTATGAGTGTGGCTTCGCCACGTGCGGTGGCATAGCTTTCATATGCTTGCTTTGCCGTGTGCGTTTAGCTGTGTCACGAGCGCTAACCACGCTGAGTGTGATAGCGTCTAGTGTTGTACACTAGCTTCGCTCCAGCCTTGCTAGGGCTGCTTGGTTGTTCGCTTGATTGTTTGCTTAACTCTGCTTGGTTGCTTAATAATTACTACTCCTATTATTATTATTATTATTATTATTATTAATATTATAGTTGTGAAGAATTTGAAATTCTTCTTATATTATTCTGCTATGATGTTATTTTTCTTGTACAGCTCTGGTATGACGATGTAATTCTATAACTACTTATATTGTTGCACTTAAATTGAGCCCTGACAGTTTATCTGCTTATATTGTGTAATATCCTGATTCCACGGATATGTAGATGCTACTGTGACATATCGGGTGAAAATACCCTCATATACGTATGTTAAGCATCAGTACAGGTATGAACCAGAGTACGAAAGTACAGGGATACATTCCAATATAAATAGTATAAGAACACTGTTCTCACATGATGTGATCCAATACTACATGAATATTATATCACTAAGAGGCACAAAAGTAAGATTTACAAGGAGATACACAGGTATGAATAGTATAAAGGTGCTTACAAGTTATAGCAAGAAATTTCAAGAGCCGGTCAAAAGGGGCTGGACGGAAAAGAGCTACGGACGATCAACGCTGATCCGCCATGCTTTCGCTGCGTAGCTCTGATCAATGACAGGAGAGGTCACCATGGTCCAAGCTCCATAATCTAGACATGCAGGTCCAGGGGTTGTTAGAAAGCAATCCAATAAGTATATAAAATGAAGCCAAATGGCGTGCATAGATAAACACACGTGTACCAATGAGTGTGTTGTGTACTCAAGTTATATAGACAGGCAATAAACAATAATAAATGGTAAATATAGAATCAATATAAAACCAGGAACAAACATATTAAGAGATTAAGTTCAATAGTTCAAGTATTTGAAATTTGAATCAAAATCCAAAATGTGAAGTCTGAAATATAATCCAAGTTATGAAATTCGAGTTAAAATCTGACAAATGAAAATGTGGGCAAAGCCAGTTGTACAAGCTCAATTGATAGATTCATGGGGGATAATCAAAATAAGAAAACCCTCATATATATACCTTATACCTCATGTCACCATCATTGAGTGTATACAACCCGAGTTGCCTTCAAAATTTCAGGATAAGAATGTCAGGAATGATTACTGTAGGAATAACATATAAACGATGGGCATGATAACTTAATCATATAATAATAATAATCAGTATCACCTCTTATTTAAATTATTTTCTTTCACTGTCTCATACCATTTGATGTTCATACCCGAATCCACAATCTAGTAGAACACAAAGGAACTTCACAGATATCATTATCCGAATGAGGAAGTGACTCAATAACATCCATTCCTGAGATTATTATTGTTTGTAATTAAGTTATATCTGGTACAGGATAACATGTCAGGACTCAGTCATACAACGACAATTCAGTAAGCAAGAGTAACAAGAATTAATTAGAGTAACACAAAATTAGAATCACACAAGTGGCACAAGGTATTATCATATTATTATTAATAATAATAGTAATAATAACAATAGCAATAGCAATAATAACAATTAATATAATTTGTTATTTGAATCATTTCTCACTAGTGTCTCATACCACCGGCAGTTCACACTGGAGCCCATACTTTTAGTAGAACTCATCCAAACTCTGATATGTGGGTATCATTATTCGAACGGGAGAGACCGATTATCTCATGCTCTTGACATTATTATTGTTAGGTTATTAATTGTATCATGTATCATGTAACGTGTCAGGCGCTGGGTCAGGAGTGTGTTGGATCTCTTATTTTGATATTTTAATAATAATATAAAATGTGTGTACTAACATCTTTGCAGTATTCAAAGCTACGTTATCTACTCATCAAGCTCATACACTATTGTATCAAGGCTCAAGTGAAGATACAAAAAGACATGTAAAATTTATATGTTGTAAAAATCTTTTTTTACATGTCTTAGTTTATGTTGTAAAAGCCTTGAATACACACTCACACACACTCACATAGTGTTAGTAGATATTCATATCAAGACAAACCCATATTTAGCTTGTTTATGCACTAACATACACATATTAGTCGACATATTATCTTATCTAGTTGACTAATGTTTTTTTTTTCAGAGCCTAAAAATCAACTGGTACTCTTCCAGTTGACTGATAGGAAGTTCTAGTCGACTATAAATTCATAACAGAGCCTTATTGTTCTTTGTCTATTATGATCAGTCGATTGATAAGTTGAACTAGTCGACTGATAGTTTTGAACAGACACTTATCAGTCGACTGATAATGCTGTTGATATACTGAAACTTTTTATACCTATTCCTTCCATTCCAACAACTATATTCTTTGAAATTGTTTTATAACTGATTTTCAGTTGCTAAAAGTCCAATAAATAGTTAGCGTTTCTTGGACATTCATTAAGATAAGTCATTCCAAGTTCTTGACTTCAAAAGTTCTGAATTTCTGTCAAGAAAACTATGTACTCTCTCATTTTGCTTAAATCCACTTTCAAATGACTTGTTAGGTGGAAGTAGAAGAGAAACCTAAGCCACTGCAATGTACCACATGTACTCCACATTCAAGGCTTATAGATTGAAAGTTGTAAATATGTCTTCTCAGTTTAGAGAAGAGGTGTACAGAATTGGCAAGGGTGTTTGTTAATTAATGTACTTGTATTGATTTTGTAGTTCTCAAAATCAAGAATAAGAAAAATCTTAAGTGGGGTTGCTTGGGGACTGAATGTACGTATGGAGGACCGAAGCAGGATAAAATCTTTGTGTTTGCGATTATCTTTTTGATTTTATTTCTGTAATTGATATTTACTTTTCAATTTACTAACCTTCATTAATAAGTTTATTTTAAACACTATTCACTTCTTCTCTAGTGTTGTAGTTTCCATATACTGGATCCAATAGAGGGCTAGTGTGCTCGGACGCGACGTTGGATCCTAAAGGTACCTCCACGGATGCTAGAGGTTCCCCCATCACGTGTGATACTTAGCTCTGTGTGGCACTTAGCTCCATACACTATGTGCAGACCGATTTACAGGTGCATTACGGATACGATGTGGGAACCCTTGAGGTACCCCCACCATGTGTGTGGTGTGGTACTTAGCTCCACACACTGTCCCACCGTGTCCAGATTACAGGAATGTTATGTGATATAATAAAAAAAATAGGTTAGTGTCACAATACCGGGTAGAGTACAACAATACAACATTATAAGTAAATACAATATTATATCTTTATATCATAACAAATCAGACAGATAGTACAAGAAATCAATATAAAGAAATATTTTAAACTCTTCACAGCCATTATAATAATAAAACTAATAATTATTAAAATATCAAGCGAAGTTAAGCAACAGCCAAGTGTTGCTAGGCAAGTTGGAGAGAAACCAACGCACAACACTAGGCGCTTTCACGCTCGGCGTGGTTACTACTCATGATGCAACTAAACGCACATGGTGAAGCGATATATGGTGAAGCGATATATGAAACATTTAGCTAACACACGTGGCGAAGCCATGCTCACGGTGTAACTACGCTATGATGGAGCCAGTGATAAAGTGTTGAGCACTGAGCTCGCCTACCAGATGGAGCATAAAATCACAGAGCGGTTAAGCTTACCCCTGCAGCTACCATGAAACCCATAGGGTACAAGGCCGAATCTTATTGGATCTCCTGCGAAGTGAACTTTAGCCCAAAGGCTGAATAGTGAAACCATATAGCGGTTAAGCTCACCTTCTGATACCACTAAATCTAGGGGGTATAAGGGCAGTTCCTATTGAATAGCCTGGAGACTGAGCATAGCCTGAAGGTTGAATAGGTACCTGCACAATTGTTAGTACAACACACACATGCATATAAATAACAAATGGAAGAATCGCAGAGCTGTCAACCTCGCGACAGGGTTACCACAAAGCCCAAAGGGTATAAGGCCTTTGCCTATTGGATAGCCCAGCCCGGGGGCTGAGTAAGCGAACCACTCCGCAAAGCTACCATGAAGCCCAGAGGGTATAAGGCCATTTCCATGGGATAGCCCGCGAAGTAGTTACCTCACGATAATGCTGCCATGAAACCCAAAGGGTAGAGAAGGCTAACGCCTATTGGGTAGGTTCGGCCTAGGGCTATAGCGGAGTACCTGCAACCTGTAGAAGCGTTAGTCCAAAAACATGTATATATATACAAGAATCATCTATGTTATTACAACAATCTACCACACTGAATACACATATAATCCCAATGTAATTACCATGATAACAATCACATAATCACTGATACAAATACAAATCCACAGACACAACCATTACATCATTCCCAAACACATAATATTCCCTCGTCGATGTGGGAAACACACAAATAAAGTGAGAATACTCGCTAAAATCAAGAAATGATACTCACTAACAAGTCAAGATACTTGCCCAATAACTTGGGCACGAGAAAAGTGTGGGAGGCCGCCAAAGGCGTTAGCGCTCAAAGAGATAGAGAGTAACTGATTGAGAGAGAATTTTTGGGGAGAAAGGGATGGGTTCAACTAGAGAGAGAAAGAGAGGAGAGAGAGAAAGAGAGGAGAGATAAAGAGAAAGAGAGAGAAGAGAGAAACTCAAAACCAGAACAAAGAGAGGAGAAAAGCAGGAGATAAGGAGAAAGAGAGATAAGGAGAAATGGAGAGAGAATGGAAAGAGAAGAAGGGGAGAGAGGAAGAGGCATGATCCAGGTAGAGCGGGATGGGCCAGCGTGCCAGCGGCCAGAGGCGCCGGCAACGGTCGTGGGGTACCAGCGGCGCAACCTAGGTCCCGGGTGAGGAGAAAGGGAGAGAGTGTGGTGGTGTTGATGATGATGGAGATGATGATGATGATGGTTTTGGTGGTGAAGATGGTTGAGGTGAAGGCGGTGGGGATAGTGGTAATGGGGGTTGTGGGTGGTGGTGGTTTGATGGTGGAATTGAAGAACATGGAGGTGTATGTGGTTGATGGTGGTGGTGGTGAAATAAGAGAGGAGAAAGTGGTGGAATGTGGTGATGAGGGGTGCCCGGAGTTGGGAGGGGCCGCCGAGGTCATATGTTGGCCAGAGAGCCAACAAGGGTGGATCATGGTGGCCGGTTATGAAAGGGAGAGAGAGAAATTGGAGAGGGAGAGTGAGAATTAGAGAGGGAGAAAGAGGAATTAGAGAGGGAGAGGGAGAAATTAGAGAGAGTGAGAATTAGAGGGGGAGAGGGAGGATTTGAAGAGAGAGATTTTATGGGGGAGAGAGAAGAGGATGGAGAGGTCAGTGGGAAGCGGGGAGAAGTTTGGAGAAGAAAGGGGAGAGAGAAAAAGAAAGAAAAGATAAAAGGAAAATATTATATTATTATTTATTTTTAGCTAAATTTTAATAAATTTAGAAAAATCCCAAAAATTGAAAATATTACCCTGAGTAATGTCATGAAATTAGATTCAAGAAATTCAACTTCATTTGTAAATTAAAAATTCTGGAATAAATCAACGATACTGGTGGATACCAGATTTAATATTTTTTGCAAAATAATTCAGAAAAATTCCCGAAAATTGTGAAAAATCTACAATATTAAATTTAACATATGAAACTGAAATAGGTCTAGTCCAACAACCATGATGGTAAAATCAAGTAGTTATACTAGGATCGAGTTCTGTGTTCAAACTCGGGCTAACTCTAAATCCACAAAATACAGATTTGATATCAAATAATAAGAATAATAAAAAAATAAAAAATAAAGAAAAAAATAGGAAAATGAGAGCGAAAATTTGGACATGTATCCGAGTACATATTCTGGGAATGGGGTATTACAGTCTATCCACCTCACACAAATTTCGTCCTTCAAATTTTGATAAGGAGATAAACGCGGAAGAGATAGAACTAGCATGGTAAAAAAGGAAGTGAACATGAAAAAATAAGGTAGATGTTAGCAGTACGATAAAGTAGATATAATCACCAACTCAAGATATGATAAAATGAGGAGGATGGTTATAGGTGGTCTTGTTCTGATTATGGAACATTACTTTTGATTTCAGCTTTATCTGATACCCTGGCTTTCTCTACAGTCAAATTATATACTTGCCTCCTTCTGCTATCTACTCTAACTCTTGATTCTTTTTGTGTCTGGTTGAAGGTATACTATTGGGGAGAGAGTGGAGTACTCTTGCCAACAAGTCCTGAGTTCCTTCTTACTGGTGGTGTTGGAAGTGTCGGTAGATCGAACATGGTATTTCTTGTCTCTTTGAACGACAGTTTTCTTTAAATGATTTTTGGACCCACATACTAAACATAGTCCTTTTGCCTTCCAGCAGTCAACTTGTGAATGTATGGGCTTCCGGCAGTACTCACATGCTATTTGTTGATTAGGAGATTAGGGGGGATGTAGGGTTAGCGAAGGACCATGGGTCTAATTGAGTCTCCACTTTCCATCAATGGAGAGAGCCTCTTCACCAACTTCTTATGGATCTTATCCTGATTCTTCTTCTCCATTTCCTTTCTACCTTGAGGACCTGAGAATATGTCTTGAGCTGTTGGGGTATAAGAAGCATTTGGATACTCATTTTCAATTCTTGTTGGAATCTATTTACTCGATTCTTCTCATCGGCCACCATGTATGGTGCGAACCGGCCAAGTCTTAGAAATTCTACAAAATACTCGTCTATAGTTTGATCCTTCTATTCTAACTTGATAAATTGTTCTTCCATCTCTTTTTGTGTCATCTTAGGAATGAACTTGTCATAAAACTCTTTGAGAACTGGTCCTATATAATGGGCTTTTTCGGTCTCGTTTCTTCTGCCAACTATCAGCTCTGACCACATCTCTTAGTTATATTTTAGCCACTTCCACATGGTTCACATTAGGGATCCGGGTTGTTGCTTTTATAAGATCTGTTGTATGATCATCCATTGTTCTACATCTAATGGCTTTTTGGTACCAGAAAATATAGCCGGCTGCAACCTTCTGAACTCAGAGATTTTCCCTGACCTCTGTTCAATGGGTGTCGTTAATAACTTTGTGTAAGATCTACGTCTACTTCTGCTGATTTTTCATCATATTCTATAGAAATATCATCAGACCATCATTTTCTCCACTTGGGCCATCCTGAGAAGAGCCAAAATTATCACGATTTTCCTGTCTTTTCATGCCTGAGTTGGTCTAGGAGATGACATGAAGCTGAAAGTGAAAGGATAGAAGGGTTTTAGAAGTCAAGAAACATATTACCCAGTCTGTGTGCAGGTTGTAACTCAATCAAAATTTGGTGCCGTTGCTGGAGAGGGACGGTAAGTTATTCTCTTTTTAGATTTACATTTTTTGGTTAACTTTCTTCTTTGTTCTTGGTGTATAGATTTAACAACAAGAAATTTTTACTGTAGAGGACATATAAGTGGCCTTGGACTCTGCTCTAGAAAGTAAAGCTCAAAAGCCCTCAGATTTGCTACATCCCAGTGGTAATCTGAGTGAACTACTAACCTGTATTTCTGCAGGTTGGCTGAATTGCAAGCTGAAATTCTGTGGCTATTTATTTCCTTATTTGTTTCATTGTATATACTTTCTAACATCAACAGTAAAATGATACTTGTTAACTACTAAAAATGGTTTAGACGTGCATTTAGGCATGTGTCTAATTCGTTTACATTTTATTTACTGTTGAAGAGTGCTGGAGCCAAGGTATGTGGGCATAGTGTTTTCCATTGACAATTGATTCGGAGGAAAACTTTCAAAAATAATCGAGGAGCAAAATTATAAGTAATAAAAAGAAGATTACAAGTAGATCTCCTCTGAGATTCCTGGGAAAGTGTGCTGGTAGGAATCTGATCAGCGCGCGATCATTTTATTCCTTGGACGATGCAATCGATCAGGTGATCAAACTGCCTTCTAGTAAGATTCTCTTCTCGCTTGGTTCGGGAAACTAGAGAATTGAAAGCAAAAGATCAGTAGAACCCTTTTGCTAAGACTTTTGCTCTTTATTTTTCTAAGCCAATCTCCTCTCTGTCCATCTCCTTTGTCCCTTGGCTCAACGAGGGACCATTTATAGAAAATGTGGAATGTAACTGCCCCCTTGAAATCAGCAAAACTGAATCAATCTTTAGCTTCACGTGAGACTCACAAATGACCTTACCGCGAAGCTCCTTGCGAGCTTCTGGTGAAGCTAGAGGGTTCGTGCGAACGCCTTCTTACTGTTATATCTTAATTGTCTCTACTTAATGTGGGACGAAGTGGGCGAATGTAACCGCCCACTTAAAGTGGCTTAATCCCACTAAATTAGTGGGTTCACCCATTAATCCCTCGAGGGTTTTTGAAATGGTTAATTTGATGACTTGGCAAAGCTCACTGCGGAACTAGATCATGCGAAGCTAAGACTTGGCTCATAGCTTCAGACGAAGTTACCTTCAGAGCCTCATGAGAAGCTGAGACTCAGTCTTTAGCAGAGCTAAGTTAGCCAGGGATAAGGCTTCTGGCGCGATGCTCTTGGATCAGCCTCGGCGGGGAATGGTTCAGATTTCGAAATACTTTGAACTGCTTTGATTAATGATCAATGATACTTGAATGTGAACGTCGCCTTGGTAATTGAGTTCAACTTCGCCTTTAGCCCCACTTTTGGGCTGGACCAGATTTGCCGAAGAATTGTGACAATCTGCTTCTGCGTAGCTTCACGCTTCTGGATAGCTTCGTATTTAGACTTCCTGAAGTAGCTTTGCTTCAATCCAGGTTGGATTATGAGCATTAGCCTCGCGCTCGCTATGATGGAGCGACGTTCTGTTTCCAAAGCTAACTGCTTTTGCGAGTTAGGAGAGGAATTGCTCCCTTTTTTGAGGTTTGAATAACTTCCCGTGCATTTATGAGGGAGATCATTCCCTTTTTCGAAGTTCAATTAACTTCGTGTGTATTCCCAAGGGAGATTATTTCCTTTCTCAAGGCCAAGCATTTGAATGCTTTAACTTCGCCCGCGCTCTCAAGTTTGAAGTGGTAGCAGCGTGGTCAGGTCATGAGGCCTATAAATAGGATTATTGTAGTCCTTCTCAGAGAAACATACTTCTCTCTTTCTAGAAGGTTTGTTTATGACCCCTCCCTATTGTTCAAGCAAGGAGATTGAGGTCTCTGAAGTAGTAGGGACTTTCACTCTGGTTATTACCCGATCAAGAACTGGTGAGCCTCGGCCATCCAGTGACTTTAAGAAGTTTATCTCCCTTAATTTTCTTAGCTTAACCAGCTTTCTTAGGGATCAAATTTCCTTGGTCTTTGCATTTGGTTGACTTTCGGAGAAGGATTTCAACCCTATTTTCAAGCTTCCCTGCGAAGCTAGCATTCTTACCTGATCAGGCAAAGGATCTTTCCATGTGAAGTTCCTGTCTTGATCTGTTAAATCTGCCATATAGGCGAGGGTTATGACTTGGCCTTTTCAAGGTTGAGCCAGTCTTGCCATATAGGTGGGGTTAAGGCTGCACCCTTCCGGGCCAGTCTAGCCTAGCCATATAGGCGAGGCTAGGACTTGGTCCTTTTTGAGGCTTCTCCAGCCTAACTGTTTGAGGCGGAGCTAAGACTTGGCTTATGCTAAACTGTTCTAGCATTGCCGTGCAAGCAAGACTATCCTCTGCTTATCTGAAGCTTATCCTCAAGACATAATAGGGCCGGATCTTGATAGCTTCACCCAAAAGAATAAACTTTGGCTTAACATTTTGTCCCTCCCTTATTTTTTTTATTTAATGCTAACCTTTTTCTGTTTGCATTGTAGTGTACTGTGCTCCCCATTCTTTCGTTCTAATGAAGGAGAACTAAACTTGCCCCTTGATTTTCAAGTTGAAGCTTTGATCATAAGCATGAGGAACATACTGGAGCAGCTGGTGCGCATTCTGAGAAGAGGCTGGCGGTCGCTTATCCGAGATGATCCACTTTGGGAGGAAGCTGGTGGTTGCTTATACGAGATTATCCACTTCGGGAAGAGGCTGGTGGTCACTTATCCGAGATGATCCACTGCGGTAAAGCAGACGTCATCTGTAAGGTCTCAGATCCTCCGTTTGCCAATTTTGACAAAGGAAGTCCAGCTTTCTGATGGCAAAATCTACCATTAAGCGAAAGATTACGGCCTTATGAAAGAGGGAAACCTTTCATGTCCAGTTGGTCTGGTGGTCTTGGGATGTCTTATCATCCTGAAAGTAGATAGGATAACTTGTATGCCTTTGGAGCAAAGACTCTATTGTATGAAAGATAATTTTGATGTATCTTCCCTTTTGAATCGATGAAATTTTTACTTTTTGCTTATTCACTTTGCTCCCTTTCTTTTCACTTTGAACTTCTAAAGAAGCTAGAATGGACTGGCTTGGGTAAGCTTTTTCCTGAGGAAGGAAAGAAAAGCTCTTGGCAGAGCTAAACTTCCAGCGAAGTTAAGGATGGATTCCAGCTAAGTCTGAAATGAGCTTTCAGTGGAGCTAGCACAAAGTTTCCTGCCGAGCTGAAGATGAGCCTTCAGCGAAGCTAAAGCTTAGTTTTCGGCGAAGCTAACCCAACATCTTGCGAAGTCAACATTGAGCTCACAGTGGAGTTAATTCTCGGCGAAGCTAAGGCAAAGCTTCTCGGAGAAGGTGCTTTAGGCGTCATTTCAAATTACTTTGAAACGATTGCCTGCACTCCTTTTGAGGATGCGAAGCTAGGCAATTTTATGTCTATAAAAGCCCAGTGGGCTAAAAGAGAGAATTACTTTCTCTTAAAACATTTCAGTTTTCTTTAGAGATTAAATCTCTTCCTTCTTCTCCTCCTTTACTCGGATTTTAAGAACTTTTTAGTTCTTCAATGGCCCCCAAATGACACGCGGGCAAAGAGGCAGCGACCTCCGCTACGGAGGCGCTGTCTCCTCCTCTGATCATCGAGCGGCCCATAGCGGGTAGGGAGTTTTTCCCTTTTTCTAGAGATATTTATCTCTTTTCGAAGCCATTCACTGGCTATTTTATGGTGAATCCAGAGTGATTCACCATGATCCAGTGATCTCAGGGAACTATACTCCCTTAATTTAACCCTACTGAATTTTTAGGGGATTTAATTCCCCTTTAATTTCACGATTCGAATTTGGAAACCAAATGGTTTCTTTTCCAAGCTTCTATGTGAAGCTAGCCCTTGGTGCTATTCACGTTCTGTTGAATGGTAGGATACAAAGCTAGCTTTGGAATGTAGCTAGAAAGAGGACTTTAAAGTCCTTTGAGTAAATTTAGGCATAAGTACCTTTCCAGCGAAGTTAGCCCTTGGAGCTTTTTGCATTCTGTTCAGTGACAGAATGGGAAGCTAAGCTTCTAGTGTGAAGCTAATCACTTGGTGATTATCTGTACTCTGCCTTCGTGTAGAGTGCGAAGCTGAGCTTCAGGGCGAAGCTAATGCTAGCTACCTTTGCTCGGAGAGCGAAGCTATGCCTTAGCAATTTTCTTTTTGCTTTAGCTTTCCTCTCCTTTAGCTAATGGACTAATATAGTTTCTTCTTGCTTTACAGTGCACTATACTCCGGGACCTTTGAACAACCTCTTTGGAATAGCCAGGGGACTGGATGGGAATGTTCGCCTGTAATTTCAGGGGCAAGCCTCATTATTCAGCGAACGGAGCGCTCCTGGCTGGGACGTCCTGATCTACGTCGGAGATCAGCGTACCCTGAGGAATATCTTGACTACTGCTCCCCTCGAGGATTGTGACTGGAAGATTTACCAGAAGCTCGACTTCATATTTGGGGATGCAGTGCCAGACACCGATCATCAGCTGCTGGCCGGGGAAGGGCAGTGGATCTTCAATTTGGATGGCAAGAAGTATTACCTCCCATCTAGCAAGCGTCATTTCCTGTTGTCTTTCTTCCAGTGCGGGAAGAGGCCTTGGAAGATGAAGTGGCAAGTAACTCGGACCACTGACTCAGTTCATGTGGGTAAATTGATAGCTATGTCTACCAGTTATACAAGGGTAGGTCCTCCTCGCTGCATATTGGGTCTTCACCCTGGAAACGTTCTCCAAGATATCCCGGTGGGAAAAAATCCTGCTAAGGCTCAAATCTTTAGAAATTAGTTCTTCAAAGTCCACGGCAACTATCTAGTAACTGATTTCAGGACCCCAGGCTAGATTCATCCTCCCAAGGCCTGGTGGAGGGACTTGACCTATACGTCTTGGACCATTTTGAAGAGGATTTGGAGAGGCTGGACTCCACGAGAATGTCGGGCAACCTGCTTGGCATCTAGATGAGCGTAGCGTACATCTTTGAGTTATATTGCCCTGCTATAAGGACTTTCTTTACCCCTGTTGGTGAACTGGGTATGGCTTTGCATGAGATGTAGGAGATCTCTGCTTTGCCACTTGGGTCTTCCCCTTATGAAGAATACTTCCCATACGAGACAGAATTGGCACTTCTGGAGAAACATGAGCCCGCCCTGTTCGAGACCTACTAAGAATTGATGTGCCATTTTTACATCTGCTCGAGTATGCATGGGAACCATAAGGGAGTTTCGAGCAGTTCGAAGAGCTAGGGGAATTATCTGTTCCCCAACCTGGAAGATGCTCCTGAAGTGGCTCATTGTGGGGTTGCACATGAGGATATCTTCCAGAGGATGCAAGAACATTCCCAGGGAGATATTGTCTTGGAAGAAGATGATGGTATTTATGAGAAGGGTGACATTCTCATGATTTTCCATCATCAAGCTCGTCAAACAATGTCCCAGAAAGCACTTTTGGCCAGGTTTTTATTGATTTGGTTGAAGAGATGTGTAGTGTCATCTCCTTCTAGCGACGTCATTCTTCCGACTGTCTTATTGTCGGCCATTCGTCTAGTCCACGGTCGCTCCCTTGGACTCTTTCGGTAATGGTGTGCTGTATTCAGCGAGGCCTTCGTGCGTTGACGGAGGCTTTCTGCAGGCCACCAACGATGAAAGGGAGAAGGGCACCATCTTGCCCCTTGACGGACCAAACCCCAGTATCGGCTTGCTATACACCTACTTGATGACATGGTTCGTTTTTCACTTCCCAGCTATTATTCAAGCTGGTGAAGAGTCTCCAGAGGGTGTCCAAATGGCGCTTCTCTGCCGATTGAGGGATCTTCATGGTTACGGACTTATGTGGTCGTGGTCCATAAGCTGCTGTGTCGGTACGACGTCTATAGTCTCTTCCGATGCTTCCCCTACATTCATGATGCGGGCTATGGCGAGGAATTCAAGGATGTGGGAGATGGGAAGACGTCGCTGAGCCGGGGGATCTCCGAATGGCCAGTTAGTATCTAGCCATCTCATTTAGTGTACAAGAGCGGGGATACCTGCTATTTGGACCCGTATGTGTTGGCCCAAAGGCCTATCACCCTAGTTTTGATGATGATCAACTCATGAAGTTATGTTTACTAATGATCTTGTGTTTAATTAGTGACAGATTTATTATCAAGATCTTAGTAGGTGCATAGCTCAACAAAGGACAAAATATCAAGATTTGGAGCTAGCACGGTGTGATCCAAGGAGTTTTTGGATCGAGCTTGGACCAAGTCAAGAAGATGAGAAGCCTTCAAGTGAAGACTTCAAGAAGATGAAGACTTGTGTCTAGGTATAAGATTTTGTTTTTGTTTTTAGTTAAAAATGTAAAGGATAGAGTAGTTGGTGGATTGCTCAAGTTCATATCACACACACACTCTTGATTTATATGTGTTTTCATAAAAGATTTTAGTTCTAGAAAAATACCGTTTTGGTTTTTTTTGGTGTTTCAAATATACATGTGTTTTTAACCAAAACCATTTTAGAACTCTCGGGTTTTCTCGGTCGACCGGGCGGTCGACTGTTCTGCTGATCTGCTCGATATTCTTTTAGTTTTCTAGTCATAACTTTTGATTCTTATATTCAATTAACATGATTTAAATTGCATTTTAAATATGACCTTCATAGCTACATTTAATATTCAATAATCATTTTCTGATTTAAATGTTAAGAATGTCAAATATTGGGTTGAAGTCTGTTCTTGTTCTAAAAATAGTTTACAGTTTCTGATTTGATATCTTTTAGTATTTTATTGATAACTTTCAATTCGGAATTGATATTGATTTGATTTAAGTTGTATTAGAAAGAAGACTTCAATATCTACAACTTCATCCTATATACTTATTCCCAAATTCGAACGTTTTAGACCTCAAAACTGTGCTCCAAGTTAACCCATTGCACAGAGGTCGGTCGACCGGGCCAGTCGACCGGGCCGGTCGACCGACATGCACAGAACCGTGCACGTCTGGCAGTTCTGTGGGCGGTCGACCGGGCCGGTCGACCGGAACTGAGAGCAGTGCTCTCTGTTCTTCTGGGTCGACCGGGCCGGTCGACTGGAGGCTCCAACAGTCGGATTTTTGACCGTTGGCGGTCGACCGGGCGGTCGACCGGCAGGCCTGTCAGAACCCCAACGGCTAGTTCTTGACAGCCTATATATTTGGGGGTTTGTGGACTGTTTTCACCAAGATTTGGAGATAGTTTTAGAGCCAGTTTTTCCCACTCTTTTCAGAAGTTTTTCTCCACAAAATAGAGAGCAATATTTCCTATCTAAAGGAAAGTTTTATTAAGAGTGTAAAAGAGGATTTCTTGAGTTTTTCACCATAGTTCTTTCCTTGCTTTCTCACACAAACACTTGAGCTTTCCATTGCCTTATCTATCCATAGGATTGTGTTGTGAGAGTTTATAATTGGTGATCAAAGTGTTGTAGATCACCAAAGATTTCATTCTTGTACTTTGAGGAGACGGGCAAGTGTGCTCGTGGTGGTTTGGAGTTCGGTTGTGAACTCTTTGGTTCGAGGTGCGGCCTCGGCAAGCTTGTGGGACTTGCGGTGTGTAAGGGACTAGGGAATCCGAGGGCTTGTAGGTGTTGCGGCACCAAGGAGAGATCCATTGGGATCTTGCATAGTGGAAATCCTTCGTGTGTCGAAGGCGGGGATGCAGAGCAAGTGTGCTCGAACCTCGAAACAAACCCTTTGTGTTTGCGATTGCTCACTCTCTCTATCTCTCTATCCCCTTTATATCTTACATTCAATTATTGTCTTTACATTTACATGCTTGATATATTGTGCTCATATTGATATATTGCTTGGGATTGTTGACTAACACTTGTATTCAACCAAGAGAGCCAACGCGGCACCTCAACCCATTCAAGGGAATCTAGAGGAGTTTGTCCAGAGCCCTTCACGGGGAATTCGGCAACACTCTTGTATTATACATAGTGTTTAGTGTAAAAGTTTTAATTAGGTCATAATTGCTTTTTGCTTCCGCATTATTTGCATCATTTGGCATTAAGTGACCATTAGATTAGCCATCACCTATTCACCCCCCCTCTAGGTGAACTTACAATTGGTATCAGAGCTTGGTACTCTGATTTTGGTCTAACAACCTAGAGTAAAAGATCCTTATTTTTTAGGCTAATCACAATATTTTTGTACACACACCATGGACTTCATGTCACCACCCATGTTTGACATTGCTAACATCCATATATGGAAGGTGAAGATGTCCTTGTACCTCAAAGCCCTAGGTTATCATGTTTATCTTGCCACTACTAATAATGCATATTGTTTAAATGGTAAGAATATTGAGGCTAATGCAAAAGCCCTACATGCTTTAAGATCTACCCTAAATGATGATTATTTATCTAGGGTTGCTAATCTTGATTTGGCTTTTGTAGTGTGGAACACCCTCCTCTCCCTTGGCGAAAAAGAACAATATTATGCCGGGAGCGATTCGGACGTTGGAAGCGACATCTCCAATGTGTGCTACATGGTCCAAGGGGATAACCCCCTTGAGGTAACTTCCGAATCCGAGGATGAGGATATTAACATGTCATATGATGAACTTGCTTCATTTTGTCAACAACTTTTAGAGAAATATGACATGCTAAAAAAAGATAATAAGAATTTGAAAAAGAATTTGGATTGCATGCATATAGAACATGATTCATTTAAAAATAAGATTGCATGCTTAGAAAAAGATAAGGAAGATTTGAAAAATGAAAATGTTTCCCTTATGTCTAAATTTAATGATTTATGTGAAGGAAACACTATTTTGAAAAAGAAAGTTGATTTGGTGGAAAAACAAAGAGAAGTTGTTTTTCAAGAAAATAAATCTTTGAAAAGAAAAATTTGTGAAAAAGAAAAAGATTTTGTTTCACAAAAGAAAAAGAAAAATGATTCTTTATCTCATCATGCTTTTCATGCCACCACTAATGAGATTAAAGATTTGAAAAATAAGATGGATGGTTTGAGTTCAACTTTGAACTCTTGTGCTTTTAATCATTCTAGTTGGAGTCAATGTTTTCAAAGAAACAAACTCCACACATTCATGCACATCATAACCATGCATTTGCTTATGTTGCACAACATGATCACACTCCTACACATAAGCATACTAAGGTGTACGCATGTACACATTGCGGCCGCAAAGGCCATTTAGCAAAATATTGTTATGATAGGTTATATCATTTTAATTTTGCTAAGAATAAGAATTTTTGGGTGCCTTACAACAAGACTAACCCCAAAGGACCCAAGAAAATATGGGTACCAAACCCCCACCTTTTGCTTTTGATGTAGGTGAGGGCTCTCACAAAACGTGAGAAAATTGGTGCCTTGGTAGTGGATGAAATGGACTTTATGGGCACATCTTAGACGCATCACTATCAAGAAGCTTGGTGGGACAACCACCATATTTGGAGCTTTAGAGTTGGTAACAATTTCTAAACTCCTACTTTCTATGTACATGCTTTTAATTTCATATATCATATAGCATGTTCATATTTTTGTATGCTTCATGTGGTAAAAACATGCTTAGATGTAGTTTTTATCAAAACTTGTATTATACATGTACAAATAGTGAGTTACACGTGACTTACATATGTTTGCACTTCATGCTCATTTGTACCCACTATATGCACATGTATAGGCTAGTTTTGATGATTCTCATTTATACATGCTTTGTCAATTTTTATGCTTTATTTCATGTATATGTATTTTTAATTCAAATCTAATAAATATACATGTATACCCGTGAGTCTCTTGCTTTCATGCAAATACATTTAATAGACTCTTTTGTATTTGGGATATGTATGTGTATTGTTAGGATTAGATTAATCATACATATACCATGAAGATTAGTGTTTTGATGAAAATGATTTTTCGTGTTTTGTTAAAAAATGTGACTTGTGATCTTTTTGAGCTTCATTGACTTTTTCATAAAAATGCTATTTACATGATCGTTTAACACTCACACTTTTGTTAAAATCATTTTGGGCCTTATAGACCATGAGTGCTTAAATTTTTGTGTATCTAGTTATGTTTTATGAAAAATATATGATTTGATGATTTTGAAAGATCTTTAACTAGTTTTACAAAAATTATTTTAACTAGTTAATTGTTCTTCATTTGGTAGTGATTTTCAATGCTATACTATTTTCAAATTTATTTTTGAAAACCCCTACCATCAATGGGAGGATGGATGGGCGATTATGCCTTGTATATTTCATTGAAAATCTTTTACCTTGTGCATATCAAGGGATGGTAGGTTTTGAGTTATATACATGATTTACATTGTTATTTTCAATTGGTATCAATATATTTTACAAAAATGATTACTTTCAATTTGGTATCTTAAAATTTGTTTGCTTTACAAGAGCTCTGATACCTTTAAAATTTTTTAAGGAAAAATTGAAAATGTTTTGATATATATTTCCTATATGCAAGGAGAGCTCAACATCTCTTCTACATATAGATTCATGTTGAGTATATTATAAATTGAGGAGCTTGACAATTCTTCTTTATGTGATATACGTATGTAGGGGAGCTTCACATCTCCTCTTATGCATTACATAATATGTGTTATGTGAGTTAGGGCTTGTCATCCCTTCTTCATGTAATGCATATGTGTAGGGAAGCTAACTTAGCGTCTTCCTCTTCATGAATGTATATCGCATATAAATCTTTATTGATTGATTTGTTTAACCCCTTCTTGATCTTTTTGTTTTTGACAAAAAGGGGAGAAAAATTTGTTTGATTTGATTTTACTTTGAACCCTTTGTTGATGATTGACAAAAAGGGGGAGAAGTATTTGAGTTTATATGCATGTTTTCATTGCTTAAGGGGGAGAAGTATTTGTCTTCCTTGTTATTTATGCATATATGTTTTTTTATTGCAAATAGGAGAAAAAGATTTTGATTTATGTTTGTTGCATGTTTTATCTCCATACTTGCATACATATTCATATGCTTCATTTCCATATCTTATTATTTATGTCTATGCATGAGTTAAGGGGGAGGCTCTTTGAAGCTCTACTTTAATCCATGCATATATAACTCCATGAGTTTTGTCATCATCAAAAAGGGGGAGATTGTTGGCCCAAAGGCCTATCACCCTAGTTTTGATGATGATCAACTCATGAAGTTATGTTTACTAATGATCTTGTGTTTAATTAGTGACAGATTTATTATCAAGATCTTAGTAGGTGCATAGCTCAACAAAGTACAAAATATCAAGATTTGGAGCTAGCACGGTGTGATCCAAGGAGTTTTTGGATCGAGCTTGGACCAAGTCAAGAAGATGAGAAGCCTTCAAGTGAAGACTTCAAGAAGATGAAGACTTGTGTCTAGGTATAAGATTTTGTTTTTGTTTTTAGTTAAAAATGTAAAGGATAGAGTAGTTGGTGGATTGCTCAAGTTCATATCACACACACACTCTTGATTTATATGTGTTTTCATAAAAAATTTTTAGTTCTAGAAAAATACCGTTTTGGTTTTTTTTGGTGTTTCAAATATACATGTGTTTTTAACCAAAACCATTTTAGAACTCTCGGGTTTTCTCGGTCGACCGGGCGGTCGACTGTTCTGCTGATCTGCTCGACATTCTTTTAGTTTTCTAGTCATAACTTTTGATTCTTATATTCAATTAACATGATTTAAATTGCATTTTAAATATGACATTCATAGCTACATTTAATATTCAATAATCATTTTCTGATTTAAATGTTAAGAATGTCAAATATTGGGTTGAAGTCTGTTCTTGTTCTAAAAACAGTTTACAGTTTCTTATTTGATATCTTTTAGTATTTTATTGATAACTTTCAATTCTGAATTGATATTGATTTGATTTAAGTTGTATTAGAAAGAAGACTTCAATATCTACAACTTCATCCTATATACTTATTCCCAAATTCGAACGTTTTAGACCTCAAAACTGTGCTACAAGTTAACCCATTGCACAGAGGTCGGTCGACTGGGCCAGTCGACCGGGCCGGTCGACCGACGTGCACAAAACCGTGCACGTCTGGCAGTTCTGTGGGCGGTCGACCGGGCCGGTCGACCGGAACTGAGAGCAGTGCTCTCTGTTCTTCTGGGTCGACCGGGCCGGTCGACCGGAGGCTCCAACGGTCGGATTTTTGACCGTTGGCGGTCGACCGGGCGGTCGACCGGCAGGCCTGTCAGAACCCCAACGGCTAGTTTTTGACAGCCTATATATTTGGGGGTTTGTGGACTGTTTTCACCAAGATTTGGAGATAGTTTTAGAGCCAGTTTTTTCCACTCTTTTCAGAAGTTTTTCTCCACAAAATAGAGAGCAAAATTCCTATCTAAAGGAAAGTTTTATCAAGAGTGTAAAAGAGGATTTCTTGAGTTTTTCACCATAGTTCTTTCCTTGCTTTCTCACACAAACACTTGAGCTTTCCATTGCCTTATCTATCCATAGGATTGTGTTGTGAGAGTTTGTAATTGGTGATCAAAGTGTTGTAGATCACCAAAGATTTCATTCTTGTACTTTGAGGAGACGGGCAAGTGTGCTCGTGGTGGTTTGGAGTTCGGTTGTGAACTCTTTGGTTCGAGGTGCGGCCTCGGCAAGCTTGAGGGACTTGCGGTGTGTAAGGGACTAGGGAGTCCGAGGGCTTGTAGGTGTTGCGGCACCAAGGAGAGATCCATTAGGATCTTGCATAGTGAAAATCCTTCGTGTGTCGAAGGCGGGGATATAGAGCAAGTGTGCTCGAACCTCGAAACAAACCCTTTGTGTTTGCGATTGCTCACTCTCTCTATCTCTCTATCCCCTTTATATCTTGCATTCAATTATTGTCTTTACATTTACATGCTTGATATATTGTGCTCATATTGATATATTGCTTGGGATTGTTGACTAACACTTGTATTTAACCAAGAGAGCCAACGCGGCACCTCAACCCATTCAAGGGGAATCTAGAGAAGTTTGTCCAGAGCCCTTCACGGGGAATTCGGCAACACTCTTGTGTTATACATAGTGTTTAGTGTAAAAATTTTAATTAGGTCATAATTGTTTTTTGCTTCCGCATTATTTGCATCATTTGGCATTAAGTGACCATTAGATTAGCCATCACCTATTCACCCCCCCTCTAGGTGAACTTACAGTATGTCCCCAGTCGATTTGCTCGTCAGTTCAGGTATGACCAACTCTATGTCGGTAATTCGAACACTAGCCTGGCTTTGATAGGGAGCCTAATTGATGGTGCTCACGCCTGGCGGTTCTTCATTGCTAGATGTACCGAGGCACGGCTGTGCATGCCGTTAAGGACCCCAAACCTACTGATGACTTTGGGGGTCTGTCAATGGTACAGAACTTCAAACTGCACGTCAACAGGATTTTCTTTTAACTTTTTTGGCTGAAGTTGATTTCTCAGCGGTTGAAGTAGAAAGTTACCAAGAAGGATGAGGGCAAAAGGGTCCGGGTGCCAGGCCTCCCGGAGTTCGTTGCCACTGCCGATAGTGAAGCTTCGGATGCATAAAGTCTCCACTTTGAAGGAGTCGCAGGCACTAAGGTTCCACCAGATGCTCCTGGTGGGGTAGCAACAGCCCCTATGGAAGACATGGAGGTGGAAGAGGTGGAGGAAGAAGATCCCAACGTCCACTTCAAACGAAAGCGGCAAGGTGGATCCAATAGGAAGAGAGTGGTGAAGAAGCCTCATCGCTACACTCCCACTGTTATCGCAGAGGGTGAATCAGCTACTGTGCCTCTCCTCCTACCCCGTTAGTTATTAAACTGTTGGCGCAGAAGCAAAAGGCTATTCCCGACCTGGGTTAGACCAGTTTCATTTTTACGAATTGTATTTATATATTTCATACAGCTTATTCATTTATCCTATGATTTAGGAACTGAGGCTGCAGGAGAACAGGGGGATTATTATGATCCTCTGTTTACTTATAAGGAAGGTGACGAGGCTAGCTACTTCGTCATCTCAAAAGATTCCAGAGGCGACACAGCTGGCATCGGTCCTTCGGGTGCTGGAGCCTCTAAAGAGAGTCCAATGGCTTCAAGCTCTATAGGATAGACCATAGAGGCCACGGTGAGCGAAGGTAAGCCGGACGTCCCTCCCGCAACTGCCAAAGTCTCTTCTGTGGAGCTTGGCAGAATTAGCGCTACCGTCGGGGGAGTCCTGAGAGAGACTGCTACTGAGGTGGCTGAGGCGGCATCGCCTTTTGGTAATACTTTGATTTCTTGTAAGCAGTTCTCCCCTGATATTCGTTTTGTCTTGTTAACTCTCTCTTTTTTTTAGGTGTGCTGCCTTTGGGTGCATCGACTTCAAGGGGATCAACTGATCTCCGCGAGGGAATCAGGGGTGAGGCAAGTACTTCAGCCGCAACGGACATTGCCGAGCTGGATGTCTTGTATCATGACCTACCATCTTATCAGCCTGAGCCTGCCAGTGGAGTTAAAGAGGTTAAGGAGACGGTGGCTACAGAACCGATCTCACTTCCACCCCAATTGGTAGGTGAGATGCCAGTGGTTTTTTTGATGCTGCCTACCCTGACAACCACTGGGCTGAGGATAATTACCTGCCTTACATCTCTGACACTGGTTGTTGAGCCAGTTCATTCTGAGATAGTTACTAGCCTTACTTTCATCGTGGCTGGTGTACTGGTTTCAATGAAGACTCCTTCTAGATCATTGGTGATCCCTCGTCTTTCTCCAGCCAGTGCTTCTACCATTTCCTCTACCATTATGACAGTGAAGCCGGTGGAAGCTTTGTCTTCAGGGGTCACTCCTTCACCTGGAGTAGTTGAAGTCGAGAAAGAATTTGTGGCCGAGATGATTGACAGCTTCTACAAAAGCCTAAAGTTATCTGTTGCTTTGGTCTTGGAGGGCTCAACGACCTCATTTCTGCTTTAAAGGTGGTCCTCTCTTAAAATATCGAAAGCTTTTGAGACTTTGGAGGGGATGATCAGGCTGCTACATTGGAGCTTCTGGTGGAAAGACTCAAGGAGGACGTGAGCGAGTGGCGCCACCTTAGCAATTCAGACCTGGACTCCTCAGTTATTGAAGAGCTCGAACGCCTTACTGCTCAAATGCGTGAAGCTTATCTTGCAGCTCATGAAGCGGCCAAGGCAATATCTTCAGATTTAAAATCCTTATAAATAAGGAAAGTAGAAATTGGAGATGCCATTGACGCTTCCAATAGAGCTCTTCTTGATGCCGAGGATAAAATTGAGAAGGCCAAGGAAATATTCAAGAGGGCTAATCTTCTTTTGTCCAAGCTTGAACCGGTGCGTCTTGAGAAGATCGCTCGACTAGAGCAGCTCAAAGTTCAAAATGATGAAGTTCTACAGCAGGAGATAGCTCAGAGGGCAACTTTGGCTGAAATTGAGACTCGTCTGTCCTAGACAATGAACTTTAATGAGGTTGAGAGATCGCAGGCATTCATCAGAGCTGCTGAGGAGAGGAAGAATAAGCTGACCATCCTTGAAGAATGGATCAAGCCTTACGAAGCACCCTCATAGCTTGTAATCCATGTATCCCCCTCTTGAATCAATAAAATAATTTTATTTGACTCTTTTGTTGTATTTTCAACTTGTTTTATCTTCTGAGTTTATAATAATCTTAAGTTATATTATAACCCTCAAAAGAAAGGACTAATCTATTCAGAGGTGATAAACTGAACATGATAGAGTTAGTCATTTGATGGATTATCACCAATAAGGAATGACACGATTCGAACCCTGTTGGGATAAAAATGAGACAAAGTGAATTTGATGATCTTTACTGTTCAGAGGTAAACATTAACATAACAGATTAAAGATTATCAGATTTATAAATTGGTTGTGATGGATTAGACACTAGAATGAAGTTTAGAATTTGTTAGTTAAAGATGACAAACTAGCTATGATTAATCAAAATTTTGCCATTCAGAGGTGATGACCTAGTCATGATGACAAAATAGAGGTGAATCTAATTTTAGGGACCTGTCTATTCAGAGGTAGTAAAATGAACATGATAGACTAAGACACACTAAACTTTGAATCCCCTGCCAGAGGTAGTCGTATTAACTTGGCAGCTAGTCCACAAGGGGCTACAAAGATAGATTAGATCTGGGGTCCTATTGGTTCAGAGGTGATTAACTTGACATGACCAACTAAGGGATCGCATTGCAATCCACTGTTTAGAGGTTTAATGTTAACATGACAGCAAGAACTGCCGACCTTGATAGAGGGTAGGAGAACAAAGTTATGGACTCATCTATTCAGAGGTGGTGAACTGGACATGACAGTTGGAGTACCATAAAAGAGAGAGATCTAGGTATTTGTCGGTTCAGAGATAATATGGACATAACCGATTGGGAGTTGCTAGACTCAGAATCCTGCCATTCAGAGGTGGCGAACTGTACATAACGTCAAAGGTATAGTCTCTACTGGACTGAAAGATAAGATTTGATTATCTGTCGGTTCAGAGGTGTCATGGACATGACCGATTGAGAAGCCACCAAGCTTGAGATTCTTTTACCGTTCAGAAGTGACAAGTTGGACATGATGGTAAAAGAAATAATTCCACTGGGAAGATAGGATTTGGTTGTGAACTCCAAGGAAAAATTAATATCTCTGTTGGCTTTTATTTAAAAGAAATTGTCAGAGGTATATTGTTAACGCGACAACCAAGAAAATCCATTGGGGACTTGAAAGGGAGATAATAGACTTTGAAGAGAGTCTATTTGAGTCTCGCTGGGGAGTTAAGAAGTATGAATCTCATGAAAGATTATATATCAGAGAACTCCGTGGGGATTTAGAACAAGATTTGTAAAACAGCCGGTCAGAGGTGAAATGTTAACGTGACGAGGATTTTGTTACTGTTAGAGGTATTTGAACATAACAACAATTTTGAGTGAACCCATAATTCTATTAAAGAGAATGATAAATGGAGTTTAATTTGCTGGGGATATTGACCAGATTCGCAGGGATGTTGGTTTTATCCACCTGGAAGTATGTTAGAGTCTTACTACTAGAGGTTTAATGTTAACATAATAGGTTTGACTCATCATTTCGCCAGGGAAATGAGTATCTACTTATGTGGTCCTACCATTCCATGACGGGAATTGGTAAGTGATTTTGGAGAATAATCAAATGGGAACATGTCCCTTAGGATTTTTAGCAAATCCTCAGCTGTCAACGGATTTGATATACCTTTACCAACTACCGTTTGAGTTGGGCTAGCCATGTTATTCCCCTCAGCATGATGAGTTGTCAAGGACTTATGTTGGGCTTAAGGGCCAACATTTTCCTCTATCCTTAGCCGTTAGAGGCATTGGATCATTTCATTACTTTGATTAACGTGATGCTTTCCCTGGGTTTTTACTCTGTAGGTGAGCTGGGGATTAAATGAATGGACACAAATTTCGTGAAATGTTGATCTAAAGATTATCGTTCCTCGTGCACTCTCTGTCAATCCTTATCTTGTTTCCATATTAGAAAGATTCTGTAGAAGGATGCGTCACGAGCTTTCTTCAATGAGTTCGGCTTGACAGGTCATCAGCTAAACTCTTTTGATCTTTCATTCGATCGGTCACCATGTTTTTGATATGAACGTGGAAACAGTGGAAAGGATCTGCAAGAGAATGCGTCTCAAACCTTCTTCAATGAGTTTAGGTTGATAAGTCATCAGATAAACTCATTTGATTGGTCGGACCTTTTGTCGTTGAGTCGAGCTTCGATCGATCGAACAGGAGAGCAGGGAGGTATGCCACCACTGTATATAGAAAAGTTAGGCTACATAAACCATCTAACTAAAACTACTGGTTAGGCATGCTTGACTTCAAAATATGACCTATTCTTCTAAGTTGAAGATAGGTACATATTTATATACTAGAGAAGAGTGACAAGGCTAAAATAATTTGACACCTCGTTTCTTCTTCAATGTCACCGATGTTAGATCGGCTCGACACTAGTCGACAATGAATTAGAGAAGAGTGATAAGGTTAAAACCAAAGTTCTTAACCTTGGTTCTTCTTTGATGCAACCGGTGTTTGATTAGCTCGACACTAGTTTATGGCAATATGATCCCATTAGAGAAAGAAAGGAGTGCTCTTTCTAAATATCTTGGATCTGAAGGTCCTGATTTGAGGTGTAACATTAATCTGAACACAAGAAGGATCCTATCAAGAATAATACTTCTTTAACAACCTACCGTTGATCGACATCATAAGCGTATCACCGTCTGGGGTTATAAGGCGATATGCTCCATTTGAGTAGACTATTTCTATCATGAATGGTTCTTCTTATTTGGGCTAAAATTTGCCTTTGTTTTTGTGCCTCATGATCATCGGTCGTCTGACAGCTAAAACCAAATCTCTTTTCTAGAAAACCCTTTGCTTAACCTTATTATTAAAGGCCTTCGAGATTCGAGCTTGATACAACTCAATATGTTGTTGAGCTTGTAGTCACTTCTCATCTAGAGCTTCGAATTAAGAACGCTTGAAATCCTCCTCTTCTTTTTTCTTCTGCTCTTCTGCCTGCTTCTCCATTTGCTCTCTCATCCTTTTCTGCTTCTTGTCCTCTTCCTCCTTCCTTCTCCTCTCCTCTTTTTTTATCCTCTCCTTCTCCTTCTCTTCCTACTCTTTCTTCCTCTTCTCCTCTAGAATTTTATGATTTTTCTTCTCCTCCGCCTTCAACTGCCTCTTCTTCTCCTCCTCTTCCTTCCTCATCTTCTCCTTCTCCTGCTCCTCCTCTTCCTTCTTTCTCTTCTCCTCCTCCTCCGCAGCAGTGGCTGCTCTCAGCAGCTCTTCTTCTTCTTCTTTCACTTTTAATTTTTTTCGCTACTTTTTAAATTTTCTCTTCTCCCTTCTCTCTCTTCTTTTTTTCTTTAATTCAGCCTTGAGAGTTTTCTCAGTCTCCATTTTTTTAAATTTTCTTTCTAGCTCATAAACATATGCTCTCAAGTACTGATTTTTATTGCTCAAAGTTTCTATTTCTTCAGCTTGTTCATTCTGTGGTGCGGGCAAATAACCTGCAATAGTTGGTTCTTGTTCACGCGTCAGTTCCTCAACTATTTTGACAGGCTCTGGTTTTATTTCCATCAGGATGTTAGCTTCAATATTTATGTCTTCTTCTTCTTCTTCATCATCATCTTCTTTTTCTTCTTCTTCAACAGGAAGGCCAATCATATTTTTTTCATCATTTGAAATGTTGGCCATTCGACAAAAAAATCTAAAAAAATAAACTGAGATCTTAGACAAATCTTATAGTTATATCACAGATGAATGAAACTTTTACTAGAATAGCTATCAAGTAATCTGCAATCTTGGTCGCAGTCATAAACATTAAATCAGACAAGTAAATCCATACTGCGACTATAGTCACAGTACAAATCAATGAAATAAATATAACTGCGACCATGGTCGCAGTTTATTTATAACGAGTTATCAAGGACTACGACCGTGGTCGCACACCATTGTACTTTGATCAAATGAACGCGACAATGGTCGCACTCCATTTAAATATATAAAATTATAATCAACAGTATATGGTCGCTAACTATTAAAAACTTTCCATATCTGTGTCAACATTATTTAGATCAATTTCAATTAGAGCTCTGCTAATATTTTGGAGGTCCCATCTTACTGCCCGTGGGGTTTTATCCTCCAAACCAGACCTCGGCTCAAAAATAGCAGCCCTTTCATAGAGCCAATACTGCAAAATGTATTATTACATTAGTTTACATAAACATTATCAATATATAAGCAAATTTCAACAATGTTTGCCAACTATGATATTCATACTTACAATAATTTGCACGGAGCATCCTGTTGGCCCAAAGGCCCATCACTCTAGTTTTGATGATGATTAACTCATATAGTTATAGTACTAATGATCTTGTGTTTAATTAGTCTCAGATATATGATCAAGATCTTAGTAGGTGTGTAGCTTCAATAAAGGATTTCAAGTCAAGTTTTGGAGCTAGTACGTATTGATTCAAGAGCTTGTGCATCAAGACCACATCAAGTACTCAAGAGGAGTTTAGCTCTTTGGATCATGTTTGGACCAAGTCAAGAAGGAGAGAAGATTTTCAAGTGAAGACCTTCAAGAGAAGATTTGTGCCTAGGTTTGTTTTTTAGTAAGATTTTGTTTTAGATAAAATGTAAAGGATAGATTAGTTGGTGGATTACTCAAATACATATACACTCACACACAAGATTTACATGTATTTTCATGAAAGAGTTTTCATTTTGGGAAAAATACCGTTTTGATTTTGGAATTCAATATATACATGCGTTTTAACCAAAACCATTTTAGAGCTTATTGTCAAAAATATAGATATTTCATCATATATGTGTAGTGGATCATATCCATACACACTGAGATTCAAAAGTGTTTAAAATATCTTGTTTTTGTATTTGGAGAAGTTTTGAAAAAATCAATCTGAAAAAATACAAATTTTGCTTTAAGCCAAAATTTCTAAGTCACAAAAATAGTTCAAAATGTTTGTAACATATTTTGATTTTTGCTCAAACATGTTTGTATATCAAAGTATATTACTGAACTTATTTTTGTAGATTTTTAGAGAATTTATGGGATTTTATTGAAGGAAAAATCAGAATTTTTTAATCTTGAAAAAAGACTGATTTTGCCCTTCTGCCGGTCGACTGCACGGTCAACCGAGCCAGGGGTCGGTTGATCGTATACATATTTTGCATTCTTTTCATTACACTTCTACATTTATCGTATAATAAATCTGCTAATTTTCTTGTCTTAAATATTTATTTTGCAGAAGATAATAATGAAGAGAAAGAGGATTAAACCAAATAAATACCAGTTAAAATCAAATTTAACTAGATCTATTTGGTTAGCTGAGGATGATCCCAGATCTAGTTAGAACAAATCAAGGATTGGGGCAAATGTTTAGCTGAAGATCAGAACAAATCAAAAAGATAACACCAAATGGAAACCGATAAAATTCAGATTTCTATAAATCCATTTTGGTTAGCTAAAGATCAATTGAGGATAATATCAAATACAGAGAGATAAATGGATAGAGAGAAGATCAACGGATGAGATGAAGCAAGTTTGACTCAGATTCTGACTGGATACATTTTAGTATTTAAATCATAACTTTCTCTACAGAATCTCAAATCTGATGATTCAAGATGATCTAGAAAGCAGACTTACAGGGCTACAACTGATCATTATTTCTAATTCTGTCATTTGATAAGTGATATTCAGCAATCAACACGCCAACAAACTGCAGATCAGAACTGAATATCCACCTCAAATCAAGTTTGGAGATAAGGAGAGAATTCAAATTCAGAAAAGCCAGCTTTCCCTATCTTCATACTCCTATAACCTATGTATTTCTTTTATAAATACCTGCAATCTCAAAGGCAAGAGAGACGACCAAGCAGAGAATAGAACTTAGAATAATATATAGTTTGTAACTTAGGTTTTTAGTTTTTTTTATGTAATTTTTACTTTTCTTTATGTAATTGAGAGGAGAGACAAGTTTCATGGAGGAAGGAGATCAAGCTTATACTGAGAGTGACACCGGTGTAAGTAAGTCTTTTCTTTCATCGTTATTTGAATCGAATCAAAGTTTCTTTTTCTTTCTTTACTCTTGTTTTCTTTTACTTTCCTCTGATGTGCTGCAATCCAAGAGAATCTGATAGCTTCGAGACTGCTTAGCCATTGCAAGTGCCCTTGATAGCCTATGGTGATGAACAACCTTCTCTTGCTAGTAACGTTTGCCCTTTTATTCGTAGTGTAGATCGAGAATGGGGAAGATCCTATACGCCATGCTTGATTGCCTTCAAAGACAAGGTAAGTCATCGCAACGGATCCAAGGTATATGAGCACTGAAGAGGAAAGTAATTTTTAGGTTGTCTTTCTTTTCTTTTATTCTTTAGTTTCAATATCACAATCTCCAACCATTCTTATCACCCTTTTCAATTTCTTTGTAAATTATCATTTTCCATTTTTCCACCTTCTAAATCTACCACCTTCTTCTTTACTTAACTTTAACCTAATTTTTCTCTTTTTCTTTTAAAGACCTAAAGAAGAACTTTAACCAAACTTTATATCTTAAAAGAAGACTTACTAAAAAGCTTCCATCGCTAGTCCCTCCTTGTGGATCACGACCCGCATAGCCACTTGCTATTGCGATAGAATTGAGCACTTTGCACTTTTCATTCTTAGTTCTAAAATTTTGTATTTGTGTGCAGGTTCAAACTCAATCAAATTTTGGCGCCGTTGCCGGGGAGGGACGGTAAGTAATTATCTTTAAAGTTTACATTTTTGGTTAACTTTCTTCTTTTTTTTTGGTACAGATTTGACAATAAGGAATCTTTGCTGCAGTGGACATATAAGTGGCCTTGGACTCTGCTCAAGAAAGCAGAGCCAATAAGCCCTCAGATTTGCTACATTCATGTGGCAATCTTAGTGAACTACTAACCTGTATTTTTTGCAGGTTGGCTGAATTGTGCAATTTAAATATCTATAGCATTTATTTCCTTGTTTGATTCACTGTATTTACTTTCTAACCTCAACAGTAAAATGATGATTGTAAATGCTAAAATGATTTAGACTTTGCATTTAGGCACGTGTCTATTTCATTACATTTTCTATTTACTATTGAAGAGTGTTGGAGCAAAGGTACGTGTGCATAGCATCTTGTATAAGAACACTTTTGGATTGTTTACATTGCTTAAGTGTTACTTTTCTTGTACACTGTACTAAATTGATCTAAAGGCTAAACAAGATAAGGTGGGGAAGTCATTACCCTCCCTTAGCCCACAAACAATCTCCTCACTCACTAACCCAAATCTAACTAAAAATGACTAGACATTGGCCCTAGGGACATCTTGGACTCAATTAGGAGATTATCCTAAGGGGAAAAAGTGTTAGAATTTGACTCCTGCCAAATTAGTGTCTAGGAAGGGGATTAAGGGCCGAAAGCCCGAAGGTTGGTGGTTAGTTAATTAAGGAACGTCTTTGACGGATAACCTCCCACCAATCTTATCCTGACCTGGCTGATTAGCTTGTGCTCAAAATCTGCATTATACCTCCTATGGACAGTCTGACCAGTTAGGAATCGTTTAGGTCAAAGGTCTACCCTAACTTAGGTTAGAATTTTTTCTTTTTTGTTTGCTTATTTGTTTGTTTTTTTCTTTGTTTGTGTTTTATTGTGTGATATGGCTTATAACAACAATTTTTCCAATTTTAATGGTAATCCATATTACACATCAACTTCTTCTTCAGATATTACCAACCCAGCATATCATAACTTTAACTAACCTAGTGTGCCAGATTGGTCTTATTCGAATCATTACATGCCCCAGTCCTAATACTATGAACAAGACTGGAATAATCATCACTGCTCTTCACAGAGTCAATGGGGATACAACTCCCCCGAGTCATATTGTCAAATACCCTACCACATCCAGCTTCATATACTCCTTCTCCCAAACAACCATTAGAAGAATCAATTGACTGGGAAAAGAGGATGGAAGCCTTAGATGAGCTTGAGCGACGAATTCAAATTTTAGAAGACTCAAAATCCCGTAAAAATTTTCAAGTCACAGATCCTTTCTCTATTTTTCAAGGAGAATATGCCAACTTAGAAAAGAGTATGAAAACCATGATTCAATGTCAAAATGATCCACTCGATATGCAAGAATTAGTAGATTGGAGAACATGCGTAGGAATAAGGAAACTCTCCCTATTCAATCTTTGACTATTCCTAACACTTCTAGCCATATTGATGAAAACCAAGAATCATGGTATCTTAAAGACTTTGACCAAGATTCAGTTTCACCACAAAGCCTTGAACTTGACCAATATCAACCCATTAACGAATTGGCAATTTTTCATTTTAATGAGATTGAACTTTATCATGAATGTGAACCCAATCCCCAACTTTGTGATTCAGTTTCCATCTTCGAATCTATGTTGACTCCGGTATTCTTACCCAATTTGGACTAATTTTCTGAGCCAACATTTATTCCCGTACCCATAGATTTTGAAATTGAATCACCAATTTTGGATAGTCACATTCCATTGATGGGAAAAGAATGTGAATATCAATTCTTGGACTTGGACTCAACGCTTGAACCAAAACTAACTCTCGAACCCCAAGTCGATTTTTTCGAGTTTGTATTGGTTCCTGAACCTATCATTTTTGAGTCCAAGTCAACCATTCCACCGAGTCACATTCTTTTGTTGGACATAGGTATAGACTGATGACTCTGTGATGATTTTTCAGGACTGGTCATGTAAAGGAAGTAAGTTTCACGATAGGATCTTTCATGATCCTATTCATACTGGGGACTATAAATATGTAAATAGAAAAGAGGTCAATAAATGTAGGTTCCGTGAACTACCACATCATCTTGATTGGGTAGCAACGCTTGACCCAATCAGACCACCACCGGAACCACCACCTTAACGTAATATTTCCTTTCCTGTCATCTTTTTCATACATCTATGCATTAATTCATACATTGAGGACAATGCATGATATAGGTGTGGGGGAGGGTTCTAACATAACCTAGGTTTTTCTTTAAACATAACCTAGGTTTTTCTTTTATTAAAAAAAATTTTAACATTTTCTTGACTTTTAAAAAACTTTTTGAAAATAGAAACAATATTTTGACATATTTTTTGTAAGAAATTATGTCAATTTTAAGGAATAGGAAAATCAAAATTAGGATTTCTTAAACTTGGTCAAAATAAGATTATTTGTTTGATTTTTAGGGTTAGGAAGATAATTTGTCAAAGTAATTTAGTCTTAATCTTTACCTTAATGAAATATGCATACTTCATACACTTACACACTTAGGGTTCAAAAACAAAGATTCTTATGCCTTATTAAAAAAAGAGAGAAAAAAAGAAAAAAATATATTTAAGAAAGATGAACAAATCTAATTATTGATTAGCTAAGTGCTTTGGCCTAAGCAAGCCTTGGTATTTATGCAAAAGATAATTAGATAAGTTTAAAATATATATATATATATATAAATATATATATATATAAATCCTCTGATTAAGCTGGGTATCTATGCCTCATGAAGCATAAATATTCATGCCTAAAAGGGGTACATTTTATAAATAAAAAACTTAGTTTCGTGGCCTTATCTGCTCGAGTTTTTAAGTCCTTAGGTGTGTTTTCTCACCTGGTACCCTAAAACTGTTCGGTTTAGGTGTCACTAACTAAAGGCTCGTTACATCGGCAGATTAGAAAGCCTAATGGAATTGAAGAATAAATATCACCAAAAATAAATATAAATAAGGCATAGGAGTTAATGTTAAAGAACTCTTAGTCGAACTTTACAGTCACGATGGTGTATATGACTCAGGGTAAAGTAATAGACTACATGAGAAGTACAAATTGACTCCTTACTTTGATTGATAACAAATTTTTGAATAGAGACTAAGTTTAGGAATGAAAAATTCAGTTTTCCTATAACTATATATTACTTAAATCTTACAATTATATTTTAAATATTTTTCTCTTTCAAAATGCTTTTCGAAAATACTAACTCTTTATTTCTCTTTCTTTATTGATTTTGTGGGTGTAATCCACTGAAAACCCTCACGAGACAAAACTCGTCCTCTAGGAAAAACCTAGAGGTTTAACGGCTTGCTGCACAAGCTCAGTGCAATCGCGTGACCTGCGAAAGTGGTCTAATAACCTTTGATTTAGTTTTGTTGTTTTGCTCGAGGACGACCAAAAGATAGGTGTGGGAGTGTGATTGTACACATATTTTGCATTCTTTTCATTACATCCTACATTTATCGTGTAATAAATCTGCTAATTTTCTTGTCTTAAATATTTATTTTGCAGAAGATAATAATGAAGAGAAAGAGGATTAAACCAAATAAATATTAGTTAAAATCAGATTTAACTGGATATATTTAGTTAGCTGAGGATGATCTCAGATCTAGTTAGAACAAATCAAGGATTGGGGCAAATGTTCAGCTGAAGATCAGAGCAAATCAAAAAGATAACACCAAATGGAAACCGATAAAATTCAGATTTCTATAAATCCATTTTGGTTAGCTAAACATCAATTGAGGATAATATCAAATATAGAGAGATAAATGGATAGAGAGAAGATCAACAGATGAGATGAAACAAGTTTGACTCAGATTCTGACTGGATACATTTTAATATTTGAATCATAACTTTCGTTACAGAATCTCAAATCTGATGATTCAAGATGATCCAGAAAGACACTTATAAGACTACAACTCTTATGTTGATCATTATTTCTAATTCTATTATTTGATAAGTGATATTCAGCAATCAACACGCCAATAAACTACAGATCAGAACTGAATATTCACCTCAAATCAAAAAAGCCAGCTTTCCCTATCTTCATACTCCTCTAACCTCTGTATTTCTTCTATAAATACCTACAATCTCAAAGGAAAGAGAGACGACCAAGCAGAGAATAGAACTTAGAATAATTTGTAGTTTGTAATGTAGGTTTTTAGTTTTTTATATAATTTTTACTTTTCTTTATGTAACTGAGAGGAGAGACAAGTTTCATGGAGGAAGGAGATTAAGCTTGTACTGAGAGTAACACCGGTGTAAGTAAGTCTTTTCTTTCATCATTATTTGAATCAAATCAAAGTTTTTTTTCTTTTTTTACTCTTGTTTTCTTTTACTTTCCTCTGATGTGCTGCAATCTAAGAGAATCTGATAGCCCCGAGACTGCTTAGCCATTGCAAGTACCCTTGATGGCCTATGGTGATGAACAAGCCTTCTCTTACTAGTATAGTTTGCCCTTTTATTCGTAGTGTAGATCGAGAATGGGGAAGATCCTATACGCCATGCTTGATTGCCTTCAAAGACAAGGTAATTAATCGTAACGAATCAAAGGTATATGAGCACTGAAGAGGTAAGTAATTTTTAGGTTGTTTTTCTTTTCTTTTATTCTTTAGTTTCAATATCACAATCTCCAACCATTCTTATCACCCTTTTCAATTTCTTTGTAAATTATCATTTTCCATTTTCCCACCTTCTAAATCTACCACCTTTTTTCTCACTTAACTTTAACCTAATTTTTCTCTTTTTCTTTTAAAGAACTAAAGAAGAACTTTAACCAACTTTGTATCTTAAAAGAAGACTTACTAAAAAGCTTCCATCGCTAGTCCCTCCTTGTGGATCACGACCCACACAGCCACTTACTATTGCGGTAGAATTGAGCACCTTACACTTTTCATTCTTAGTTCTGAAATTCTGTATTTGTGTGCAGGTTCAAGCTCAATCATCGGTCGACCGAGCGGTCGACCGACGTGCACAAAACGTGCACGGCCAGGGCCGGTCGATCACACGGTCGACCGCCAGAGAGTGTCTGCTCTCTAGAAATGGCCCGGTCGACTGGGCGGTCGACCGCTGGGCCATTGCCCTAAAGGCGATCGACCGGCCAGTCGACCGACCTTTCCAACGGTCGAAAAATCGACCGTTGGCGGTCGACCGAGTGGTCGACAGACGCAGTGCAGACTGCTGATTTGGACCCCAACGGCTAATTTTTGTTAGCATATAAAAAGGGGTTCCCATGGACTGTTTTAGCTAAGATTTCAAGTTGGTTTTTGAACTAGTTTTTCCTACTCTATTAAGCGTTTATCTCCACTTGTTTTAGAGCCAAATACTTCCATTCAAAAGGAGAGTTTATCAAGAGTTTTCAAAAGTGATTTCTTTTCTGTTGGCCCAATGGCCTTCCACTCTAGTTTTGATGATGATCAACACTCATGTAGTTATGTTTACTAATATTCTTGTGTTTCTAAGTTTCAGATCATTAACAGGATATTAGTTGGTGATTAGCTTCAACAAGATGATTAGAAGCTATTCATGATGATTCCGGTGCCAAAGCTTAAAGATCATACCTTTGCACTTGGAGAATCACGGAGTTTGGACCGAGTCTACTTGGAGATGAAGATCGTCAAGAAGACTTAGGTATCCTAGTTTAGATTATGAGTTTTAGATCCATTTGTAAAGCTTAGTATAGTTGATATGCTCAAGTGCACAAAACACACACGTTTTATGATTTGATATTTGGTTTTTATGAATAGTTGATCAAAACAAGTTTACATATGGTATATGTATAGTAGATGTTTTCTATTTATACATACATGCTTTAACTTGGTAAACAAACTTATTTTGATATCCCTATTCATGTTTTGGAAAAATCAAGTTTGACAAAATACAGGTTTTGTTTTTGATAAAATTTGCAAGACTCTAATTGATATATGTCTTGAAATTTTTATCACAAGTTTGGTTATCAAAGTAAAATGATAAAACAAGTTTTAGAAAGACATGTTTTTAGAAAAACAGTTTTTATTGTGATTAAAACTATTTTTTAGATTTACAGTGAATTTATGGGATTTTTATTGAGTGAAAAGACCTATTTTCAAATCCCGTATCTGTGCAGATCTGCACTGTGCCTGCCAGGCCAGTTCGGTCGACCGGACCGGTCGACCGCACCAAGTGGCCGGTCGACCGGGTCGGTCGACCGATGTGCACAGACGTGCACGCTGGCTACACATTGTAGTCGGTCGACCGGACCGGTCGACCGAGTTGAGAGTTCAACTCTCAGGATGTTTCGGTCGACCGGGCCGGTCGACCGCTAGTGCCCAACGGTCACTTTTCTGACCGTTGGCGGTCGACCGGGCCGGTCGACCGACGCCTGTCAGAGCTGCCAGCTCAGCTCTAACGGCTAGTTTTCTGTTTGGCCTATATAAACTCCATCTCTTTGGGGATTTTGGCCAAGATTTTTAAGAGGAAAAATTCCAGTTTTCTGAAGTGTTTAAAAGAGTTTTAAAAAGTAGTTTTTGAGCTTTAAACTTCTAATCTTTATTGTTTTGGGTTTTTGGAAAATCAAAGAGAACTAGGTTTTGGGATTTTGAGTTGATCTTTTATTTCTATCATATACAAGAGATTTCCCAAGTAGTTTTTCTTTGTTGCTTGTTTCCAAAAACACTTAGTTTCCACACTTGAGCCATATCTTCTATCCTAAACTATTAGGATCTTGTTTTTGTGGAAAAAGAAAAGAGAAAAAGAAAGAGAAGTGTTTGAGGTTGTTTGTTGTAAACCTCATTGTTGTAAACCCTCCTTTATTTGTTGTATCCCTCTTCGGTAGAGGTGATCGGAGTGGTATTGGTTGTGAGCCTCTTTGGTAGAGGTGGAGTTTGGTTGTGAGCCTCTTCGGTAGAGGTGTGTGGATTGGTTGTTGTATTGGCTACGGGCCTAACCCCTCGGTTGTGAGGAGGTTGTTGTTGAGAGAGGAGTTTGGTACTCCTAGAGTTGTAAGAAATCCTCTTCGGTAGAGGTTCCCTCGGTGGGAGTTGAGATAGTGGAAATCCTACACGGTGGTGTAGGCGGGGATGTAGAGCAAGGTGCTCGAACCTCGAAACAAATCTTGGTGTTTGCGTATTGATCCATTGTCTCTCTAACTCTCTCTCATTTATATTGTGCAAAGCATCATACTTCATATCATCATATCATATTTGCTTGTGTTGAGCATAACTCATATTGCCATATCATATTGCTTGTGTTGCCTTGCATTATTTCATATTGCTATATTCTTTATTGCTTGGCTTGATTGTGTGTGCACATTGCTTGGATTGCTTGTGTGTGTGGGCCTAATTTGTACTCATCCAACAAGAGCTTCACATAGCACCTCAACCCATTTCAAGGGGAATCAAGAGGAGTTAGTCCAGAGCCTCGCAAGGGGAATTCGGCTACACTTGTTGTATTGTATCAAGTTTGTGCAACATTTGCATTAGCTTCCGCATTTAGCGCACTTAGTTTGCATTTAGTTTATTAGATTAGCAATTACACCTATTCACCCCCCCCTCTAGGTGTTTTTCAATTGGTATCAGAGCTAGTGCTCCTGATACTTAGGCTTAACATCCTAGGAGTGATCCATTTGCTTGCTAATCTCATTTGCATTTGTTTGTTTGCACATTCATATATAGTTTACCATGGACTTCATGACCCCTCCTAGCTTTGACCCTTCCAACATTGATGTTTGGAAGTATAGGATGTCCATGTACCTAAAGACCCTAGGTTTGCATGTCTTTCTTGCCGCTACCAAGAAATGCTATCTTGGTAATGGTGATCATATAAGGGCCAATGCACAAGCCCTAGAGGCTATTAGAAGCACTTTGCCTAAAGAATATCTTTTATGTGTTTCTAACCTTGATTCCGCTTTTGTAGTGTGGAACAAATTGACAACCACCAACACCTCCAAGCTTCAAGTCCAAATCCAAGAAGAGGAATCTAGTGGAGAATCTAACTCTATATGCTACATGGTCCAAGGGAATGACTCCCTTGAGGTACACTCGGAAACTCCATTAGATAGTGATGATGATGCTAGTTCTTCAAGAAATGATATTGTTGATCCACATGCTTTGAATGAAGAACTTTCAATTGTTTGTGAGAAATTAATTGAGAAGTATAAGATTTTGAAAAAGAAAAGTCTAGGAATAGAAAAAGAAAATAAGTGTTTGAATTCTAGACTTAATATTGCTTTGCAAGAGAAAGAGGAGATCTCTAATGATAGGGATTCATTAAGATCTCAACTTAATCTTGTATTAAAAGAAAATGAATTTTTGAAAAATAAAAATGATTGTGAAAACCTTTTAAAGAAGAATGAAAACCTGTCTTCTAAAATTGATTTTGTTTTAAAAGAGAATGTTGCTTTGAAAAACAAAATTATTTCTATTTCAAATGACTTGAATGCTTGTTTAGAGAAAAATAATGTTTTACATAATAAGATTGATTCTCATGTTTGCCATGCTAGGGTAGTTTCACCTAAATCACCCATTGCATGTTCCACTTCTTCTATGCTTGAGAATGATATAAATTTGTTAAAGAAGAAAATGGATTGTTTGGGCTCCACTATGAGCCAATGTGCCATGAACCACTCACGGTTGGAAACCTTGGTTCGAAAGAAACAAGTTCCAACTTCTATGCATGCACACCCTCCACGGCATACACATGCTCCACACGGACACCATCAACACATGTATGCTCATGTGTACACATGTACACATTGTGGCCGAAAAGGCCATCTTGCTAAATTTTGCTATGATCGTTTACATGTTGAAAATTTAGCCAAGAAGTTTGTTTGGGTTAGAGAAGGTACTAACCCCCATGGACCCAACAAGATGTGGGTACCAAAGACCACCCCTCCTATTATTTTTGATGTAGGTGTGGGCTCTCACATGACGTGAGAGTGATGACACCTTGGAGTGGATGCGTTCCGTACTTAAAGGAAATCTATTGGATGCATCACTTTCAAGGGAAGATTTGGTGGAGATGACCACCATGTTTTGGAGACAAGGAGAGTTGCTTCTTCGGTTTTGGTAACAATCCTTTACTCCCATTTATTATTTACATGCTTTCCATGTTTTAATGTTTATAGCATGTTTTTGATGTCTATGGATTAGTATGTTCATTCCATGTTTATTAGATCCTTGACATACATGTATAGTATTTGAGACACATATGCTTTTATGAACCCATATTTAGTGTTCTCACTTTTGTTTAAGCTATAATGTACATCATGAATCTAATACATGTGAATTTACATAGTAATCATGTTTTAGTTTTATCATGATGACTTTTATATTTGTTTTGATGCTTCATGTTTTGAATATATGTTTAGATGCTTGTTTTCATTAAGACTAGTTATATACTTGTACATAGAGTGGGCTACAAATAAATCTATATATGTTGAGCTTGATTGCTTATTTGAACCCATTAGATGTGCTAGTATAGTCTAGTTTTGATGATTCATACATTTCAAACTTGTATTCCATTTTTGGATTTGTTTTATGATTGTGTGTTTCACTTCATGTATATGTTTGTATTGCCAAACTTTAAGATATACATGTATACCCCTTGAGTCATTTGCCTTTCATGCAAATCTATATTTGGACTCAATTGTGTTTAGGGATATGTATGTATACTTCATGTTTGACAATTCATACATATACCTTGAAATGAAATTTGTTGTGATGAAAATTTAGTTTTTCATGTTTCATGTATTTATGTTTAACTTCATGTATATGTCCATCTAGTTCAAACTAATCTTATACATATACATCTTTTTTGAGCCACGTGCCTTCATGAATATTCATTTAGTGGACTCGTTGAGTTTTGGATATGTATGTATATTTTAGCTTGTATTAGACATACATATGCCTTGAAGATTAAATAAGTAGTTTTATATGATTTTTCATGTTTTTGATGGAATTATGTTTTAAGGAATAATTGAGCTTAATGAAATATTTTTCATGATTATGATCTTCACATATTATTTGTACACTCATATCTATTGCTCATGTCTTGTTTCTCATGAGTTATGCTTTATTGGTTAGAGTGATGATTATCATGTGAATTTCAATTTTGTTTTATTCCTTGCTTGAAGGATTTTGTGCTAGTTAACAAGTTTTCCATTTAACTAGTTGCGGTGTTCTTCATTTTGGTAGTGATTTTCAAACAAAACTACATTTTCAAATCTATCTTTGAAAACCCCTACCTTCTAAGGGCGGTAGGATGGGAGATCATGTTCATGTATGCCCTAAATTGAAAATCTTTAAAACTTGAATTATGATTGGGTGGTAGAGAATATGATGTATACACTTGAACTTATTGTTATGTCAATTGGTATCATTGAACTCTTTCAATTGGTATCATTTTGATCTTCTTGTATACTCATATATGTTTTGTATGTATGTATGCTTTAAATTCCAAGTATATCAATTTCTATTGGTATCTATTTTTCATACATATATATGTTTGTGTTTATGCTAGTGCTTGAGTTTCAATTTTGTTTAAATTGATTACTTTTAAATTGTTATCAAGACTATGCATGACTTTAGTTTGTATTTCATAAAGGGGGAGAAAATTTGATTTTGTATTTCAATTGGTATTTGTACTCTCACACTTTATGATTAAAAGTTGTTTATATGTTTTAAATGAACAATTCTTACAATTGGTATCAATGTTTCTATGTAAAACCTTTTCAATTGGTAAAATATTTACAATTGGTATCATATTTAAGAAATTCAAAATTTGGTTTGGTTTCAAGATTCATGTTTAAGAATTCAAGACTTATGTTTAATTACAATTAGTATTTCTAAAATTTTGTTTAAAGAAAATATTCAAAGTTTTGATTTGTATTTCCTATATGCAAGGAGAGCTTAACATCTCTCTTACATATAGATTCATGTTGAGTATATTATAAATTGAGGAGCTTGACAACTCTTCTTTATATGATATACGTGTGTAGGGGGAGCTTTACATCTCCTCTTATGCATTACATAATATGTGTTATGTGAATTGGGGCTTGTCATCCTTTCTTCATGTAATGCATATGTGTAGGGAAGCTAACTTAGCGTCTTCCTCTTCATGAATGTATATAGCATATAACATATATTGATTCTTATTTATTGGTATCAAGATGCTTCATTGACATATTTTTAATTGATATCATGTTTGTAGTCACCCCTTATTGATTTTTTTTTTGTTTTAGACAAAAAGGGGGAGAACATTGTTAGCATTGTTTTGATTGACAAAAAGGGGGAGAAAGATTTTTACCCCTCATTTTATCTATGGTTTTGATTGTTTACCCCTTTGTTGATGATTGACAAAAAGGGGGAGAAAGATTTATGAAGTTTTATATGCATGCTTATGTTTATGCATATATTATGTTTTAATATATCAAGAATATTAAGTTTAATTGTTTATTAAGTTTAATTGATATATAGAGTTTGCTTTGTAATTGGTATCTAGAGCTTATTTTGTTTTGAATATTCCATTTGATATCTAGAACCATTTATTGTTTATGCATATGCATGTTTCATGTTTAATATTCATTGCATATATTTATTGTTTATCCCTATGCATGAGTTAAGGGGGAGCTTCTTTGAAGCTTAACTTTAATCCATGCATATATAACTCCATGAGTTTTGTCATCATCAAAAAGGGGGAGATTGTTGGCCCAATGGCCTTCCACTCTAGTTTTGATGATGATCAACACTCATGTAGTTATGTTTACTAATATTCTTGTGTTTCTAAGTTTCAGATCATTAACAGGATATTAGTTGGTGATTAGCTTCAACAAGATGATTAGAAGCTATTTATGATGATTCCGATGCCAAAGCTTAAAGATCATACCTTTACACTTGGAGAATCACGGAGTTTGGACCGAGTCTACTTGGAGATGAAGATCGTCAAGAAGACTTAGGTATCCTAGTTTAGATTATGAGTTTTAGATCCATTTGTAAAGCTTAGTATAGTTGATATGCTCAAGTGCACAAAACACACACGTTTTATGATTTGATATTTGGTTTTTATGAATAGTTGATCAAAACAAGTTTACATATGGTATATGTATAGTAGATGTTTTCTATTTATACATACATGCTTTAACTTGGTAAACAAACTTATTTTGATATCCCTATTCATGTTTGGAAAAATCAAGTTTGACAAAATACAGGTTTTGTTTTTGATAAAATTTGCAAGACTCTAATTGATATATGTCTTGAAATTTTTATCACAAGTTTGGTTATCAAAGTAAAATGATAAAACAAGTTTTAGAAAGACATGTTTTTAGAAAAACAGTTTTTATTGTGATTAAAACTATTTTTTAGATTTACAGTGAATTTATGGGATTTTTATTGAGTGAAAAGACCTATTTTCAAATCCCGTATCTGTGCAGATCTGCACTGTGCCTGCCAGGCCAGTTCGGTCGACCGGACCGGTCGACCGCACCAAGTGGCCGGTCGACCGGGTCGGTCGACCGATGTGCACAGACGTGCACGCTGGCTACACATTGTAGTCGGTCGACCGGACCGGTCGACCGAGTTGAGAGTTCAACTCTCAGGATGTTTCGGTCGACCGGGCCGGTCGACCGCTAGTGCCCAACGGTCACTTTTCTGACCGTTGGCGGTCGACCGGGCCGGTCGACCGACGCCTGTCAGAGCTGCCAGCTCAGCTCTAACGGCTAGTTTTCTGTTTGGCCTATATAAACTCCATCTCTTTGGGGATTTTGGCCAAGATTTTTAAGAGGAAAAATTCCAGTTTTCTGAAGTGTTTAAAAGAGTTTTAAAAAGTAGTTTTCGAGCTTTAAACTTCTAATCTTTATTGTTTTGGGTTTTTGGAAAATCAAAGAGAACTAGGTTTTGGGATTTTGAGTTGATCTTTTATTTCTATCATATACAAGAGATTTCCCAAGTAGTTTTTCTTTGTTGCTTGTTTCCAAAAACACTTAGTTTCCACACTTGAGCATATCTTCTATCCTAAACTATTAGGATCTTGTTTTTGTGGAAAAAGAAAAGAGAAAAAGAAAGAGAAGTGTTTGAGGTTGTTTGTTGTAAACCTCATTGTTGTAAACCCTCCTTTATTTGTTGTATCCCTCTTCGGTAGAGGTGATCGGAGTGGTATTGGTTGTGAGCCTCTTTGGTAGAGGTGGAGTTTGGTTGTGAGCCTCTTCAGTAGAGGTGTGTGGATTGGTTGTTGTATTGGCTACGGGCCTAACCCCTCGGTTGTGAGGAGGTTGTTGTTGAGAGAGGAGTTTGGTACTCCTAGAGTTGTAAGAAATCCTCTTCGGTAGAGGTTCCCTCGGTGGGAGTTGAGATAGTGGAAATCCTACATGGTGGTGTGTAGGCGGGGATGTAGAGCAAGGTGCTCGAACCTCGAAACAAATCTTGGTGTTTGCGTATTGATCCATTGTCTCTCTAACTCTCTCTCATTTATATTGTGCAAAGCATCATACTTCATATCATCATATCATATTTGCTTGTGTTGAGCATAACTCATATTGCCATATCATATTGCTTGTGTTGCCTTGCATTATTTCATATTGCTATATTCTTTATTGCTTGGCTTGATTGTGTGTGCACATTGCTTGGATTGCTTGTGTGTGTGGGCCTAATTTGTACTCATCCAACAAGAGCTTCACATAGCACCTCAACCCATTTCAAGGGGAATCAAGAGGAGTTAGTCCAGAGCCTCGCAAGGGGAATTCGGCTACACTTGTTGTATTGTATCAAGTTTGTGCAACATTTGCATTAGCTTCCGCATTTAGCGCACTTAGTTTGCATTTAGTTTATTAGATTAGCAATTACACCTATTCACCCCCCCCTCTAGGTGTTTTTCAATTGGTATCAGAGCTAGTGCTCCTGATACTTAGGCTTAACATCCTAGGAGTGATCCATTTGCTTGCTAATCTCATTTGCATTTGTTTGTTTGCACATTCATATATAGTTTACCATGGACTTCATGACCCCTCCTAGCTTTGACCCTTCCAACATTGATGTTTGGAAGTATAGGATGTCCATGTACCTAAAGACCCTAGGTTTGCATGTCTTTCTTGCCGCTACCAAGAAATGCTATCTTGGTAATGGTGATCATATAAGGGCCAATGCACAAGCCCTAGAGGCTATTAGAAGCACTTTGCCTAAAGAATATCTTTTATGTGTTTCTAACCTTGATTCCGCTTTTGTAGTGTGGAACAAATTGACAACCACCAACACCTCCAAGCTTCAAGTCCAAATCCAAGAAGAGGAATCTAGTGGAGAATCTAACTCTATATGCTACATGGTCCAAGGGAATGACTCCCTTGAGGTACACTCGGAAACTCCATTAGATAGTGATGATGATGCTAGTTCTTCAAGAAATGATATTGTTGATCCACATGCTTTGAATGAAGAACTTTCAATTGTTTGTGAGAAATTAATTGAGAAGTATAAGATTTTGAAAAAGAAAAGTCTAGGAATAGAAAAAGAAAATAAGTGTTTGAATTCTAGACTTAATATTGCTTTGCAAGAGAAAGAGGAGATCTCTAATGATAGGGATTCATTAAGATCTCAACTTAATCTTGTATTAAAAGAAAATGAATTTTTGAAAAATAAAAATGATTGTGAAAACCTTTTAAAGAAGAATGAAAACCTGTCTTCTAAAATTGATTTTGTTTTAAAAGAGAATGTTGCTTTGAAAAACAAAATTATTTCTATTTCAAATGACTTGAATGCTTGTTTAGAGAAAAATAATGTTTTACATAATAAGATTGATTCTCATGTTTGCCATGTTAGGGTAGTTTCACCTAAATCACCCATTGCATGTTCCACTTCTTCTATACTTGAGAATGATATAAATTTGTTAAAGAAGAAAATGGATTGTTTGGGCTCCACTATGAGCCAATGTGCCATGAACCACTCACGGTTGGAAACCTTGGTTCGAAAGAAACAAATTCCAACTTCTATGCATGCACACCCTCCACGGCATACACATGCTCCACACGGACACCATCAACACATGTATGCTCATGTGTACACATGTACACATTATGGCCGAAAAGGCCATCTTGCTAAATTTTGCTATGATCGTTTACATGTTGAAAATTTAGCCAAGAAGTTTGTTTGGGTTAGAGAAGGTACTAACCCCCATGGACCCAACAAGATGTGGGTACCAAAGACCACCCCTCCTATTATTTTTGATGTAGGTGTGGGCTCTCACATGACGTGAGAGTGATGACACCTTGGAGTGGATGCGTTCCGTACTTAAAGGAAATCTATTGGATGCATCACTTTCAAGGGAAGATTTGGTGGAGATGACCACCATGTTTTGGAGACAAGGAGAGTTGCTTCTTCGGTTTTGATAACAATCCTTTACTCCCATTTATTGTTTACATGCTTTCCATGTTTAATGTTTATAGCATGTTTTTGATGTCTATGGATTAGTATGTTCATTCCATGTTTATTAGATCCTTGACATACATGTATAGTGTTTGAGACACATATGCTTATATGAACCCATATTTAGTGTTCTCACTTTTGTTTAAGCTATAATGTACATCATGAATCTAATACATGTGAATTTACATAGTAATCATGTTTTAGTTTTATCATGATGACTTTTATATTTGTTTTGATGCTTCATGTTTTGAATATATGTTTAGATGCTTGTTTTCATTAAGACTAGTTATATACTTGTACATAGAGTGGGCTACAAATAAATCTATATATGTTGAGCTTGATTGCTTATTTGAACCCATTAGATGTGCTAGTATAGTCTAGTTTTGATGATTCATACATTTCAAACTTGTATTCCATTTTTGGATTTGTTTTATGATTGTGTGTTTCACTTCATGTATATGTTTGTATTGCCAAACTTTAAGATATACATGTATACCCCTTGAGTCATTTGCCTTTCATGCAAATCTATATTTGGACTCAATTGTGTTTAGGGATATGTATGTATACTTCATGTTTGACAATTCATACATATACCTTGAAATGAAATTTGTTGTGATGAAAATTTAGTTTTTCATGTTTCATGTATTTATGTTTAACTTCATGTATATGTCCATCTAGTTCAAACTAATCTTATACATATACATCTTTTTTGAGCCACGTGCCTTCATGAATATTCATTTAGTGGACTCGTTGAGTTTTGGATATGTATGTATATTTTAGCTTGTATTAGACATACATATGCCTTGAAGATTAAATAAGTAGTTTTATATGATTTTTCATGTTTTTGATGGAATTATGTTTTAAGGAATAATTGAGCTTAATGAAATATTTTTCATGATTATGATCTTCACATATTATTTGTACACTCATATCTATTGCTCATGTCTTGTTTCTCATGAGTTATGCTTTATTGGTTAGAGTGATGATTATCATGTGAATTTCAATTTTGTTTTATTCCTTGCTTGAAGGATTTTGTGCTAGTTAACAAGTTTTCCATTTAACTAGTTGCGGTGTTCTTCATTTTGGTAGTGATTTTCAAACAAAACTACATTTTCAAATCTATCTTTGAAAACCCCTACCTTCTAAGGGCGGTAGGATGGGAGATCATGTTCATGTATGCCCTAAATTGAAAATCTTTAAAACTTGAATTATGATTGGGTGGTAGAGAATATGATGTATACACTTGAACTTATTGTTATGTCAATTGGTATCATTGAACTCTTTCAATTGGTATCATTTTGATCTTCTTGTATACTCATATATGTTTTGTATGTATGTATGCTTTAAATTCCAAGTATATCAATTTCTATTGGTATCTATTTTTCATACATATATATGTTTGTGTTTATGCTAGTGCTTGAGTTTCAATTTTGTTTAAATTGATTACTTTTAAATTGTTATCAAGACTATGCATGACTTTAGTTTGTATTTCATAAAGGGGGAGAAAATTTGATTTTGTATTTCAATTGGTATTTGTACTCTCACACTTTATGATTAAAAGTTGTTTATATGTTTTAAAATGAACAATTCTTACAATTGGTATCAATGTTTCTATGTAAAACCTTTTCAATTGGTAAAATATTTACAATTGGTATCATATTTAAGAAATTCAAAATTTGGTTTGGTTTCAAGATTCATGTTTAAGAATTCAAGACTTATGTTTAATTACAATTAGTATTTCTAAAATTTTGTTTAAAGAAAATATTCAAAGTTTTGATTTGTATTTCCTATATGCAAGGAGAGCTTAACATCTCTCTTACATATAGATTCATGTTGAGTATATTATAAATTGAGGAGCTTGACAACTCTTCTTTATATGATATACGTGTGTAGGGGGAGCTTTACATCTCCTCTTATGCATTACATAATATGTGTTATGTGAATTGGGGCTTGTCATCCTTTCTTCATGTAATGCATATGTGTAGGGAAGCTAACTTAGCGTCTTCCTCTTCATGAATGTATATAGCATATAACATATATTGATTCTTATTTATTGGTATCAAGATGCTTCATTGACATATTTTTAATTGATATCATGTTTGTAGTCACCCCTTATTGATTTTTTTTTTGTTTTAGACAAAAAGGGGGAGAACATTGTTAGCATTGTTTTGATTGACAAAAAGGGGGAGAAAGATTTTTACCCCTCATTTTATCTATGGTTTTGATTGTTTACCCCTTTGTTGATGATTGACAAAAAGGGGGAGAAAGATTTATGAAGTTTTATATGCATGCTTATGTTTATGCATATATTATGTTTTAATATATCAAGAATATTAAGTTTAATTGTTTATTAAGTTTAATTGATATATAGAGTTTGCTTTGTAATTGGTATCTAGAGCTTATTTTGTTTTGAATATTCCATTTGATATCTAGAACCATTTATTGTTTATGCATATGCATGTTTCATGTTTAATATTCATTGCATATATTTATTGTTTATCCCTATGCATGAGTTAAGGGGGAGCTTCTTTGAAGCTTAACTTTAATCCATGCATATATAACTCCATGAGTTTTGTCATCATCAAAAAGGGGGAGATTGTTGGCCCAATGGCCTTCCACTCTAGTTTTGATGATGATCAACACTCATGTAGTTATGTTTACTAATATTCTTGTGTTTCTAAGTTTCAGATCATTAACAGGATATTAGTTGGTGATTAGCTTCAACAAGATGATTAGAAGCTATTTATGATGATTCCGATGCCAAAGCTTAAAGATCATACCTTTACACTTGGAGAATCACGGAGTTTGGACCGAGTCTACTTGGAGATGAAGATCGTCAAGAAGACTTAGGTATCCTAGTTTAGATTATGAGTTTTAGATCCATTTGTAAAGCTTAGTATAGTTGATATGCTCAAGTGCACAAAACACACACGTTTTATGATTTGATATTTGGTTTTTATGAATAGTTGATCAAAACAAGTTTACATATGGTATATGTATAGTAGATGTTTTCTATTTATACATACATGCTTTAACTTGGTAAACAAACTTATTTTGATATCCCTATTCATGTTTTGGAAAATCAAGTTTGACAAAATACAGGTTTTGTTTTTGATAAAATTTGCAAGACTCTAATTGATATATGTCTTGAAATTTTTATCACAAGTTTGGTTATCAAAGTAAAATGATAAAACAAGTTTTAGAAAGACATGTTTTTAGAAAAACAGTTTTTATTGTGATTAAAACTATTTTTTAGATTTACAGTGAATTTATGGGATTTTTATTGAGTGAAAAGACCTATTTTCAAATCCCGTATCTGTGCAGATCTGCACTGTGCCTGCCAGGCCAGTTCGGTCGACCGGACCGGTCGACCGCACCAAGTGGCCGGTCGACCGGGTCGGTCGACCGATGTGCACAGACGTGCACGCTGGCTACACATTGTAGTCGGTCGACCGGACCGGTCGACCGAGTTGAGAGTTCAACTCTCAGGATGTTTCGGTCGACCGGGCCGGTCGACCGCTAGTGCCCAACGGTCACTTTTCTGACCGTTGGCGGTCGACCGGGCCGGTCGACCGACGCCTGTCAGAGCTGCCAGCTCAGCTCTAACGGCTAGTTTTCTGTTTGGCCTATATAAACTCCATCTCTTTGGGGATTTTGGCCAAGATTTTTAAGAGGAAAAATTCCAGTTTTCTGAAGTGTTTAAAAGAGTTTTAAAAAGTAGTTTTTGAGCTTTAAACTTCTAATCTTTATTGTTTTGGGTTTTTGGAAAATCAAAGAGAACTAGGTTTTGGGATTTTGAGTTGATCTTTTATTTCTATCATATACAAGAGATTTCCCAAGTAGTTTTTCTTTGTTGCTTGTTTCCAAAAACACTTAGTTTCCACACTTGAGCCATATCTTCTATCCTAAACTATTAGGATCTTGTTTTTGTGGAAAAAGAAAAGAGAAAAAGAAAGAGAAGTGTTTGAGGTTGTTTGTTGTAAACCTCATTGTTGTAAACCCTCCTTTATTTGTTGTATCCCTCTTCGGTAGAGGTGATCGGAGTGGTATTGGTTGTGAGCCTCTTTGGTAGAGGTGGAGTTTGGTTGTGAGCCTCTTCGGTAGAGGTGTGTGGATTGGTTGTTGTATTGGCTACGGGCCTAACCCCTCGGTTGTGAGGAGGTTGTTGTTGAGAGAGGAGTTTGGTACTCCTAGAGTTGTAAGAAATCCTCTTCGGTAGAGGTTCCCTCGGTGGGAGTTGAGATAGTGGAAATCCTACACGGTGGTGTAGGCGGGGATGTAGAGCAAGGTGCTCGAACCTCGAAACAAATCTTGGTGTTTGCGTATTGATCCATTGTCTCTCTAACTCTCTCTCATTTATATTGTGCAAAGCATCATACTTCATATCATCATATCATATTTGCTTGTGTTGAGCATAACTCATATTGCCATATCATATTGCTTGTGTTGCCTTGCATTATTTCATATTGCTATATTCTTTATTGCTTGGCTTGATTGTGTGTGCACATTGCTTGGATTGCTTGTGTGTGTGGGCCTAATTTGTACTCATCCAACAAGAGCTTCACATAGCACCTCAACCCATTTCAAGGGGAATCAAGAGGAGTTAGTCCAGAGCCTCGCAAGGGGAATTCGGCTACACTTGTTGTATTGTATCAAGTTTGTGCAACATTTGCATTAGCTTCCGCATTTAGCGCACTTAGTTTGCATTTAGTTTATTAGATTAGCAATTACACCTATTCACCCCCCCCTCTAGGTGTTTTTCAATTGGTATCAGAGCTAGTGCTCCTGATACTTAGGCTTAACATCCTAGGAGTGATCCATTTGCTTGCTAATCTCATTTGCATTTGTTTGTTTGCACATTCATATATAGTTTACCATGGACTTCATGACCCCTCCTAGCTTTGACCCTTCCAACATTGATGTTTGGAAGTATAGGATGTCCATGTACCTAAAGACCCTAGGTTTGCATGTCTTTCTTGCCGCTACCAAGAAATGCTATCTTGGTAATGGTGATCATATAAGGGCCAATGCACAAGCCCTAGAGGCTATTAGAAGCACTTTGCCTAAAGAATATCTTTTATGTGTTTCTAACCTTGATTCCGCTTTTGTAGTGTGGAACAAATTGACAACCACCAACACCTCCAAGCTTCAAGTCCAAATCCAAGAAGAGGAATCTAGTGGAGAATCTAACTCTATATGCTACATGGTCCAAGGGAATGACTCCCTTGAGGTACACTCGGAAACTCCATTAGATAGTGATGATGATGCTAGTTCTTCAAGAAATGATATTGTTGATCCACATGCTTTGAATGAAGAACTTTCAATTGTTTGTGAGAAATTAATTGAGAAGTATAAGATTTTGAAAAAGAAAAGTCTAGGAATAGAAAAAGAAAATAAGTGTTTGAATTCTAGACTTAATATTGCTTTGCAAGAGAAAGAGGAGATCTCTAATGATAGGGATTCATTAAGATCTCAACTTAATCTTGTATTAAAAGAAAATGAATTTTTGAAAAATAAAAATGATTGTGAAAACCTTTTAAAGAAGAATGAAAACCTGTCTTCTAAAATTGATTTTGTTTTAAAAGAGAATGTTGCTTTGAAAACAAAATTATTTCTATTTCAAATGACTTGAATGCTTGTTTAGAGAAAAATAATGTTTTACATAATAAGATTGATTCTCATGTTTGCCATGCTAGGGTAGTTTCACCTAAATCACCCATTGCATGTTCCACTTCTTCTATGCTTGAGAATGATATAAATTTGTTAAAGAAGAAAATGGATTGTTTGGGCTCCACTATGAGCCAATGTGCCATGAACCACTCACGTTGGAAACCTTGGTTCGAAAGAAACAAGTTCCAACTTCTATGCATGCACACCCTCCACGGCATACACATGCTCCACACGGACACCATCAACACATGTATGCTCATGTGTACACATGTACACATTGTGGCCGAAAAGGCCATCTTGCTAAATTTTGCTATGATCGTTTACATGTTGAAAATTTAGCCAAGAAGTTTGTTTGGGTTAGAGAAGGTACTAACCCCCATGGACCCAACAAGATGTGGGTACCAAAGACCACCCCTCCTATTATTTTTGATGTAGGTGTGGGCTCTCACATGACGTGAGAGTGATGACACCTTGGAGTGGATGCGTTCCGTACTTAAAGGAAATCTATTGGATGCATCACTTTCAAGGGAAGATTTGGTGGAGATGACCACCATGTTTTGGAGACAAGGAGAGTTGCTTCTTCGGTTTTGGTAACAATCCTTTACTCCCATTTATTATTTACATGCTTTCCATGTTTTAATGTTTATAGCATGTTTTTGATGTCTATGGATTAGTATGTTCATTCCATGTTTATTAGATCCTTGACATACATGTATAGTATTTGAGACACATATGCTTTTATGAACCCATATTTAGTGTTCTCACTTTTGTTTAAGCTATAATGTACATCATGAATCTAATACATGTGAATTTACATAGTAATCATGTTTTAGTTTTATCATGATGACTTTTATATTTGTTTTGATGCTTCATGTTTTGAATATATGTTTAGATGCTTGTTTTCATTAAGACTAGTTATATACTTGTACATAGAGTGGGCTACAAATAAATCTATATATGTTGAGCTTGATTGCTTATTTGAACCCATTAGATGTGCTAGTATAGTCTAGTTTTGATGATTCATACATTTCAAACTTGTATTCCATTTTTGGATTTGTTTTATGATTGTGTGTTTTCACTTCATGTATATGTTTGTATTGCCAAACTTTAAGATATACATGTATACCCCTTGAGTCATTTGCCTTTCATGCAAATCTATATTTGGACTCAATTGTGTTTAGGGATATGTATGTATACTTCATGTTTGACAATTCATACATATACCTTGAAATGAAATTTGTTGTGATGAAAATTTAGTTTTTCATGTTTCATGTATTTATGTTTAACTTCATGTATATGTCCATCTAGTTCAAACTAATCTTATACATATACATCTTTTTGAGCCACGTGCCTTCATGAATATTCATTTAGTGGACTCGTTGAGTTTTGGATATGTATGTATATTTTAGCTTGTATTAGATATACATATGCCTTGAAGATTAAATAAGTAGTTTTATATGATTTTTCATGTTTTGATGGAATTATGTTTTAAGGAATAATTGAGCTTAATGAAATATTTTTCATGATTATGATCTTCACATATTATTTGTACACTCATATCTATTGCTCATGTCTTGTTTCTCATGAGTTATGCTTTATTGGTTAGAGTGATGATTATCATGTGAATTTCAATTTTGTTTTATTCCTTGCTTGAAGGATTTCGTGCTAGTTAACAAGTTTTCCATTTAACTAGTTGCGGTGTTCTTCATTTTGGTAGTGATTTTCAAACAAAACTACATTTTCAAATCTATCTTTGAAAACCCCTACCTTCTAAGGGCGGTAGGATGGGAGATCATATTCATGTATGCCCTAAATTGAAAATCTTTAAAACTTGAATTATGATTGGGTGGTAGAGAATATGATGTATACACTTGAACTTATTGTTATGTCAATTGGCATCATTGAACTCTTTCAATTGGTATCATTTTGATCTTCTTGTATACTCATATATGTTTTGTATGTATGTATGCTTTAAATTCCAAGTATATCAATTTCTATTGGTATCTATTTTTCATACATATATATGTTTGTGTTTATGCTAGTGCTTGAGTTTCAATTTTGTTTAAATTGATTACTTTTAAATTGTTATCAAGACTATGCATGACTTTAGTTTGTATTTCATAAAGGGGAGAAAATTTGATTTTGTATTTCAATTGGTATTTGTACTCCTACACTTTATGATTAAAAGTTGTTTATATGTTTTAAAATGAACAATCTTACAATTGGTATCAATGTTTCTATGTAAAACCTTTTCAATTGGTAAAATATTTACAATTGGTATCATATTTAAGAAATTCAAAATTTGGTTTGGTTTCAAGATTCATGTTTAAGAATTCAAGATTTATATTTAATTACAATTGGTATTTCCAAAATTTTGTTTAAAGAAAATATTCAAAGTTTTGATTTGTATTTCCTATATGCAAGGAGAGCTTAACATCTCTCTTACATATAGATTCATGTTGAGTATATTATAAATTGAGGAGCTTGACAACTCTTCTTTATATGATATACGTGTGTAGGGGGAGCTTCACATCTCCTCTTATGCATTACATAATATGTGTTATGTGAATTGGGGCTTGTCATCCTTTCTTCATGTAATGCATATGTGTAGGGAAGCTAACTTAGCGTCTTCCTCTTCATGAATGTATATAGCATATAACATATATTGATTCTTGTTTATTGGTATCAAGATGCTTCATTGACATATTTTTAATTGATATCATGTTTGTAGTCACCCCTTATTGATTTTTTTTTTGTTTTAGACAAAAAGGGGGAGAACATTGTTAGCATTGTTTTGATTGACAAAAGGGGGAGAAAGATTTTTACCCCTCATTTTATCTATGGTTTTGATTGTTTACCCCTTTGTTGATGATTGACAAAAAGGGGGAGAAAGATTTATGAAGTTTTATATGCATGCTTATGTTTATGCATATATTATGTTTTAATATATCAAGAATATTAAGTTTAATTGTTTATTAAGTTTAATTGATATATAGAGTTTGCTTTGTAATTGGTATCTAGAGCTTATTTTGTTTTGAATATTCCATTTGATATCTAGAACCATTTATTGTTTATGCATATGCATGTTTCATGTTTAATATTCATTGCATATATTTATTGTTTATCCCTATGCATGAGTTAAGGGGGAGCTTCTTTGAAGCTTAACTTTAATCCATGCATATATAACTCCATGAGTTTTGTCATCATCAAAAAGGGGGAGATTGTTGGCCCAATGGCCTTCCACTCTAGTTTTGATGATGATCAACACTCATGTAGTTATGTTTACTAATATTCTTGTGTTTCTAAGTTTCAGATCATTAACAGGATATTAGTTGGTGATTAGCTTCAACAAGATGATTAGAAGCTATTCATGATGATTCCGGTGCCAAAGCTTAAAGATCATACCTTTGCACTTGGAGAATCACGGAGTTTGGACCGAGTCTACTTGGAGATGAAGATCGTCAAGAAGACTTAGGTATCCTAGTTTAGATTATGAGTTTTAGGTCCATTTGTAAAGCTTAGTATAGTTGATATGCTCAAGTGCACAAAACACACACGTTTTATGATTTGATATTTGGTTTTTATGAATAGTTGATCAAAACAAGTTTACATATGGTATATGTATAGTAGATGTTTTCTATTTATACATACATGCTTTAACTTGGTAAACAAACTTATTTTGATATCCCTATTCATGTTTTGGAAAAATCAAGTTTGACAAAATACAGGTTTTGTTTTTGATAAAATTTGCAAGACTCTAATTGATATATGTCTTGAAATTTTTATCACAAGTTTGGTTATCAAAGTAAAATGATAAAACAAGTTTTAGAAAGACATGTTTTTAGAAAAACAGTTTTTATTGTGATTAAAACTATTTTTTAGATTTACTGTGAATTTATGGGATTTTTATTGAGTGAAAAGACCTATTTTCAAATCCGTATCTGTGCAGATCTGCACTGTGCCTGCCAGGCCAGTTCGGTCGACCGGACCGGTCGACCGCACCAAGTGGCCGGTCGACCGGGTCGGTCGACCGATGTGCACAGACGTGCACGCTGGCTACACATTGTAGTCGGTCGACCGGACCGGTCGACCGAGTTGAGAGTTCAACTCTCAGGATGTTTCGGTCGACCGGGCCGGTCGACCGCTAGTGCCCAACGGTCACTTTTCTGACCGTTGGCGGTCGACCGGGCCGGTCGACCGACGCCTGTCAGAGCTGCCAGCTCAGCTCTAACGGCTAGTTTTCTGTTTGGCCTATATAAACTCCATCTCTTTGGGGATTTTGGCCAAGATTTTTAAGAGGAAAAATTCCAGTTTTCTGAAGTGTTTAAAAGAGTTTTAAAAAGTAGTTTTTGAGCTTTAAACTTCTAATCTTTATTGTTTTGGGTTTTTGGAAAATCAAAGAGAACTAGGTTTTGGGATTTTGAGTTGATCTTTTATTTCTATCATATACAAGAGATTTCCCAAGTAGTTTTTCTTTGTTGCTTGTTTCCAAAAACACTTAGTTTCCACACTTGAGCCATATCTTCTATCCTAAACTATTAGGATCTTGTTTTTGTGGAAAAAGAAAGAGAAAAAGAAAGAGAAGTGTTTGAGGTTGTTTGTTGTAAACCTCATTGTTGTAAACCCTCCTTTATTTGTTGTATCCCTCTTCGGTAGAGGTGATCGGAGTGGTATTGGTTGTGAGCCTCTTTGGTAGAGGTGGAGTTTGGTTGTGAGCCTCTTCGGTAGAGGTGTGTGGATTGGTTGTTGTATTGGCTACGGGCCTAACCCCTCGGTTGTGAGGAGGTTGTTGTTGAGAGAGGAGTTTGGTACTCCTAGAGTTGTAAGAAATCCTCTTCGGTAGAGGTTCCCTCGGTGGGAGTTGAGATAGTGGAAATCCTACACGGTGGTGTAGGCGGGGATGTAGAGCAAGGTGCTCGAACCTCGAAACAAATCTTGGTGTTTGCGTATTGATCCATTGTCTCTCTAACTCTCTCTCATTTATATTGTGCAAAGCATCATACTTCATATCATCATATCATATTTGCTTGTGTTGAGCATAACTCATATTGCCATATCATATTGCTTGTGTTGCCTTGCATTATTTCATATTGCTATATTCTTTATTGCTTGGCTTGATTGTGTGTGCACATTGCTTGGATTGCTTGTGTGTGTGGGCCTAATTTGTACTCATCCAACAAGAGCTTCACATAGCACCTCAACCCATTTCAAAGGGAATCAAGAGGAGTTAGTCCAGAGCCTCGCAAGGGGAATTCGGCTACACTTGTTGTATTGTATCAAGTTTGTGCAACATTTGCATTAGCTTCCGCATTTAGCGCACTTAGTTTGCATTTAGTTTATTAGATTAGCAATTACACCTATTCACCCCCCCCCTCTAGGTGTTTTTCATTTTCTACCTCAAATTCAATCCTAGTTTTTATCACACATACTTGAGCTTTCCATTGCTATATCATTCCTATAGGAGAGGTGTTGTGAAATTGTTTTTAGGTGATCAAGTGTTTAGTTCACCAAGAGTTCATCATTGTACTTTGAGGAGGCGGACTTGCGAGTTCGTGGTGTTTCGAGTTCTATTGAGAGCTCATTGTAGAGGTGCGGCCTCGGCAAGCTAGTGTACTTGCGGTGTGTTATTCTTGCGGGAAAAGAGAGGGACTAGAGAGTCCAAAGGAGTTCTAGTGTGAACTCGCTTGTAGGTGTTGCGACACCGAGTGATCCGGTGGGATCAATTTTTAGTGGAAATCCTTCATAGTGTTGAAGGCGGGGACGTAGAGCAAGTGTGCTCGAACCTCGAAATAATTCTTCCGTGTTTGCGATTGCTCTCTCTATCTTTCACTTGTCTTTATATCTTGCTTATGTTTATTGCTCATATCTTTACTTGCTTAATATATTTGTGCTTATATTGTTATATGCTTGGGGATTATTTGTTCACACTTGTATTCAACCAAGAGAGCCAAAGCGGCACCTCAACTCTTTTCTAGAGGAATCTTGAGGAGATAGTCTAGAGCCCTTCACGGGGAATTCGGCTACACTCTTAGGTTATACTGGTGTGTTGTGCTTAAGATTTTTTAGTTTGCATAAATAGTTTTAATTTTGCATTAATTGACCATTAGAATAGCTAGTCACTTATTTTTCCCCCTCTAGGTGATTCACATCCTTGCAGCTCAAATGTGGTGTGCTTGAAGATGTCCATTGACTCAAACATGAATTTGAAATACACCTAGAGGGGGGTGAATAGGTGTGATTGCTAATCTAATGATCTTTTTAAAACTTAGTATGATGAATGATGCAACGATCTCTCAAAACAAGACTAAGAGCCGAATACCCCGTGAGAGGTTCTGAACTCCTTCCTCCCAATTCCCCTTTAAATGGGTTAGAGGTGCGCAATGCAACCTTGTTGTATGAGATTATGATCGATTAAGGCAAGATATGATGGATGAATGGTGAGATGCACACAAGTATTACAAGCTTGAAATAAAAGCACAAATAAAGAAACAGGATCACAAGCAAGTAATTGAAAGCAATAAAGTGCAAGAGAATTTAAAGACAAAATTGACGCAAGGCAATCGCAAACACAAGAAGTTTGTTTCGAGGTTCGAGCCACCGCTCTACTCCCCGCCTTCACCTCTGTGAAGGGTTTCCACTATCCACCGAGAATGCCTTACAATGGTCTACCGAAGACCGGAGCACCGAGCTCTTACAATAACCTCTACCGAAGAGGTGTCTCCACAAGAACAAGGATCACAAGAACAATAGTGATCTCCACAAGATCACAAAACTCTTTCCCAAACTCTTTTACAATCTCTCACTCTTTTACAACTTCTCTATAGTATGAGTAAAGGATTTTTGGCTCTATGAAGTGTAGTGAGAAAAACTTCAGTTGTAGAGTGATATTAGCAATCAAACACAACTGAAAAACAAGCTTAAAAAGAATTGGAATTGGAAGCTTTGAAAACTATTTTTCTTCTCTTTTGAAAAACAATGAAAACTTGGGATTTTTCTTGGTAAATAGTAAGGACCCATTGCCCTCTATTTATAAGGAGAGAATAGGTTCAAAACAATTTCTTTACACCTAATTTGGCCTGAAAAAGGTCTCCAACAACTCTCAAAAAGTCTGTTAAAACAGAAAATAAAAACAGATTTCAGAATTGCACCAAAGAGGAAAGAGCCGTTGGGCTCTTGCAGGCGTAGCGGTCGACCGGTCGGTCGACCGTTTGCCCTGTTGGCAAAGAGCCGTTGGACTCCGGTCGACCGCTCGGTCGACCGTTTCCTTCAAAGGAAACACAGTTTCCTTAAGGCGGTCGACCGCCCGGTCGACCCAAACAAACCGAGAGTGGACCTGCTTACAGTCGGTCGACCGGGGCCGTCGACCGACAGACGTGCACAAACGTGCACGTCCTGGCACTGGCGCCGGTCGACCGGACGGTCGGCCGGTCAGCCTGAAATAGGGAAAATCAGTATTTTTCTGACTTAGGAAAATTTTATAAAATAGTTTTGGGTTTGAACAATCTTAAGTATCATGCTAGTAGGGGTATATGCACATGATTTAAACATGTTATTTATTTTGTAAAACTTAAGATCATGTAAATATCTACTAAGGCATGAGATAAAAATTAAAACATGAAAACTTAAAAACAAAACTTCACATTTTAGCAAAAACAAATTGTGTATGTGTATCCTAGAGCCAAATATCCAATACTCAAACTTTAACATTCTATTCTTACAATGATTCTAAAGACTTCAAGTTCTTCAAGAGGGGCTTTCTCCATATGATCTTCAAACTTGCATCTTGAGCCCAAATTGAGTTGACTTGAGTCCAAAGCACCTTCCTTTAGGGAAGAACTCCTCTAGTTGAGATAGAATCCTGAAACAAACTTAAACAACAAACAATATTAGTACAAATAACTAATATGTTTTGTAATCATCAAAACACACTAAAAACGGGTGATTGTAACTTTGGGCCAACAATCTCCCCCTTTTTGATGATGGCAAAACATATAAGTTATTTTAAAAAAATGGAAGAAGAGCTTGGAAAGCTCCCCCTCAAATAATGCTATGTAAAAAAAATGTCAATGAAGAGCTAAATACATAAGGCATTGAAAACACATAGTTTTGTCAGAAACTCAAATGCATATCAAAAACTCAAAATTCAAATGCATTAACGTATACACAATAAACAACCAACATAATCAAAACAAACTCATACTTTTTCTCCCCCTTTTTGTCATACATCAAAAAGGGTTATACAAACAAAATAGAAGAAATTTATCTTTAAGAATCCATAATGCAAACATTCAACTCACCACAAATAAATGAAAATCTAGCATAATCTAGAGGTTTAGTAAAAATATCGGCAAGTTGAAAATCGGTAGAAACATAATCAATATCAATATCACCTTTCTCATAATGATCTCTAAGAAAGTGATACCTAATGTCAATGTGTTTGGTTTTACTATGTTGATTTGCATTCTTTGTCATGTGAATAGTACTAGTATTATCACAAAATATTTTAACATGATCAAAGTGTAAATCATAGTCAAGGAGAGTATGTTTCATCCAAAGAACTTGTGCACAACAAGCTCCGGCTGCAACATACTCCGCCTCGGCGGTTGATAGGGCTACCGAATTTTGCTTTTTGGAAGACCAAGATACAAGACAATTACCTAGGAATTGACATGTTCCACTTGTGCTCTTCCTATCTACCCTACAACCCGCATAGTCGGCATCCGAAAAACTCTTCATTTCAAATAATCCGGTTTTAGGATACCACAAACCCATTTCAATAGTGCCCTTAAGGTATTTAATTATGCATTTTACCGCTACTAAATGAGACTCCTTAGGACATGATTGAAAACGAGCACAAAGACAAACGGAAAACATGATATCCGGCCTACTAGCCGTCAAATACAATAAACTACCTATCATGCTTCTATAAAGTTTAATGTCTACACTTTTACCTTGTTCATCCTTGTCAAGCTTGGTAGTTGTTGCCATGGGAGTTTTGCTTACTTTAGATCCTTCAAGCCCGAACCTTTTGATTAATTCCTTTGTGTACTTGGCTTGATTGATGAAGATCCCATCCTTCCTTTGCTTGATTTGGAGTCCAAGGAAATAGTTGAGTTCCCCCATCATAGACATTTCAAATTCATCCTTCATGCATGATTCAAAAGCTTGGCAAAGAGATTCATTAGTAGAACCAAAAATAATATCATCAACATAAATTTGCACAATAAGAATATCTTTTTCTACTTGTTTTGTAAACAAAGTTGTGTCAATTTTACCTTTCTTAAAACCATTTGAAATCAAAAATGAAGAAAGTCTTTCATACCAAGCCCTAGGGGCTTGTTTTAAACCATAAAGAGCTTTATCTAATTTAAATACAAAATCCGGATGTGTAGGATCAACAAACCCCGGGGGTTGTTCAACATACACCTCCTCTTCAATAAAACCATTTAGAAAAGCACTTTTAACATCCATTTGAAACAATTTAAAATCTTTATATGAGGCAAATGCTAGTGTCATCCGTATGGCTTCAAGCCGTGCTACGGGTGCAAAGGTTTCTTCAAAATCGATCCCTTCGATTTGAGTGTAACCTTGGGCAACTAACCTAGCTTTATTCCTAACAACGTTACCCGATTCATCCAACTTGTTCTTAAAGATCCACTTAGTACCAATTGTTGGTCTATCGTGGGGCCTAAGAACAAGGTGCCAAACTTGGTTGCGCTCAAATTGATTGAGTTCCTCTTGCATGGCTAGCAACCAATATGAATCGGCCTCGGCTTCGAGGACGTTCTTGGGTTCAACATGTGAAATAAATGAATAATGTCCACAATAGTGTTGACACTTAAAAAAGACAAGATTCTTATTGGTCCGAACAATGTCTAAACTTGTTGACATTTACAAAAGACAAGTGACAGACGAGCTGAAGACCAGTTTTCCACCCATCTCCGAGGGACAAGGAAGTAACTTGGACTCCACTGATCCAGCAAGCAGAAAGTGAACCCGGATTGTTTCTAAACAGACCTCAGCAGGTCTAAGGTGCTAGCACTTAGCATTACATGAGCCCAAAGGGATAGCCTCGCTTGAGAGGCTAATATCACTCGACTTCGCCTTGAAGCCATTCAAAGCCTCGCCAGGAAGCTAACTCGCAAACTTCGCCACAGAGGACTTCCAGCTCCTCCAAAGGGTTTCTTTCGGACTTCGCCAGAAGCTGCCTCTAGCTCCGCTACGAGCTCAATGCGGACGCTCCGCTATGAATCTGCCACGGTCAACCTTTGACCAATCAAATCTCCGGATGAGATCGGATCCAATCAGATCAAATCTAATTAAGATCAAATCAGAGATCAAATTTGGCAGTTGATTGCCACAATCTCTTGACTCTTCTAAAACGAGTAAGAGGATCAGGGAAAATCCTCCAACGATATGGAAAGGATCGAGAAGGTCAATCGACCTGCCAATTCTAGCTTCGCAGAAGCTGATCTTAGCCTCGCAGCAAGGCTACTTTCCAGATTTTAAACAGATTCGATTCAATCTGTTTTCATATTTTCAAGGGACGATTATACCCTTGCTCTCCCTATAAATAGCCCGCCAGGGGTACAAGGAAGAGAAGAGGATCGATCGATCAAGACACAGAGGCATACAAGAGGACTCCACAAGCAGAGGCTTCTTCAAAAAGCACCGTGCGCTCTCGAATTCAGAGACCTTTTAGAGAATTGCTTTCTCTATCTAGGGTGTTGATACCCTAACATCGTCCTTCTTCTCAAGGAATCTCCGGAACCAGGCGAGAAGGAATTCCTAATTGAAGGCGATTTTGAGAAGCAGCAAGAGGGTTCTACCAACCTTCTGTTCTCTGATTCCCCGAACCAGGCGAGAAGGGAATCTCATCGCTCGTATCGTCAAAGGGACAAAGTGGTCGCGCGCTGACCAGACTCCTATCGGCACACTTCTCCAGAATCTCTGAGGAGATCTACTTGTAATCTTTTTAAGAATACTTGTAATTTAGCTCCTCAACCTTTTTTTTGTAAGTTTTCCCCCTTTGCAAACATAATGGAAAACAAGATGGCGACTCCGCTGGGGAGATTCTCCACTGCCGAGAATCAAGTGTCACAATGCGACGAACAGACCTTCGGGTCTAACTCTGAATTCAGAAAAGCCGGTGCAGCCAGAGCTTCTCTGGCCAAATCTTCAAGGAAAGTCTCTGCGGAGACTGAAAAGGTTCTCTATGAACCTACTGCGGTTATTTGGCGCAACAAGGAAGCACGTCCGCAGTCTGATTCTTTTACTTGCGAGAACTTGGTGGTTCAGTTCGATCAAGCAAGATTTGAAGAAGTCCTTTCTGGGGGTGGCCCAACGCTTCGAGCACGGAAGCATAGGAGGGTTTCCACGACCAAGGTTTCAAATCAGAAACCGGAAGCAGAATTCTGCCAACACCCCTCAGCCTCGCGTGTGGCTAATCAGGTTCCCTGCGAACCTAAGTCTCCTCTGCCAAGGCGGATATGGAAACCTAAACAGAAGTCTTCGACCGAAGAGAAGGGCAAGATGCCTGTCTGCTCCAATCATAAAGTTACGACGGCAATCATACTGTCGTCCAATTCAAGGGCAGCGATGCCTCGCGCCGGCCTCGTTCTCATGAACGAAGCTACTGTACCACAGCGTACGCGCAGGGTCCATGACCGCGAAGCTGAAACCAAAGTACCATCTAAGGCTAATTGCCTTCGCAACAGCATAGCGGGTAAAGCACCGCAGCATGCTCCACTTTCCAGTGCGTTAAGCACTAAGTTCGCGTCTAATGGCGAAGCTAGAACTAAAGCACTATTCAGTGCTAATCCCGGCTGCAGGGATAAAAGAAGCAGGACATCGCCCTATGCGCGATCCAAAAGAGCTTTTGCGCTCGATTGCAGGGACCCGACCGGGTCCGATTTGAGGAAATTGTTGACGGATAGACAAACCTCTTCCCCCTATTGCCAACACAGGGGATGTCAACTGCTGACACTCCACTCGGTCCATTGCCGGCTGGGACCAATCTCCGCCACGCCTCCAAGACGACGGTCGGTTTTTGATCGACTATCGGTGCAAGTCCCGGTGAAACATCGCAAAAGGAGCATCTCGCGAGATCTACCCTCCGCATCCGTCAACATGACCGGAAGAGGACAAGAGTCCCCAGATCCAGACTACAGCCCAGGCTTGGGTGAAGTCTTGGTGCATGAAGAAGAGGGTGTTTTCCGAAACACCAGATCTAGGGTGACGATACCCTACAATTACGAGCAGCCTTCTTCCTCGATGGCCCTAGCCTCGTCACAGCCCATAAGATCACTCCAATCATCGGACGGAGAAGATGAAGATAGTGGGTACGCCTCTTCGGCGACAGTCAGTTCGGTGCGAACAGACAGAGCATCAGTCAATATGGCTGATAACATCAACGACGATCTTCGTCGGCGCCTGGAAGCCCAGGAGCAAACTTCCAAGACTCAACAAGAGGCTCTGGACAATATTCAACAGATGCTCGCTCAACTCCTCAATAACCGGAATAACAATGATGCCGGGAGCAATCGCGATGAGGAGGAACACTTTAGCAATGAGCAACCAAAGCCGGAGAAATCTAAGGAGGGTTCTTCCTTAGACGCCGAAGTCCTTAAGGGCCTCCAAGCTCAGATCGCATCCCTAGCTCAGAGGGATGAATTAAAGAAGGTAGGGACAGTCCGTCCTTATCCGCTGGAGTGGGATTCGGTGCCATACCCACCGAAGTTCAAACCGCCAACGCTGGATACCTATGATGGAAAGAGCTCGCCAAATCAGCACATCTACTATTTCCGGTCTCAGACTGGTAATGTTATAAGCAATGACGCCATAATGGCTAGGCTTTTCATTGGCACCTTAAAGGGGGTGGCGTTTGACTGGTTTCGCAGTCTTCCCCCGGGCTCTATCAACTCCTGGATCGACCTGGAAACTCGGTTCCTCTCTCGTTTCTATGAGGATGATACCGAGGTAACCATGGACAAACTCCTCTCCACTGTGCAGAGGAAGGGCGAATCTGTCCGTGACTACATTGAACGGTTCAGAAACTTATCCTTGATGTGCCCAGCTGGGATGCCATTACCCTTGCTCTTGCAGACATGCAGACACAACTTCCTAGACCAAGTAGAAGTTCGCATGGGGGCTGTCAAAGCCCACACTTGGAAAGAATTGGTCGAACAAGCTGAGATAGCCTAGAAGTCGGCTAAAAAGTTCGAACCATCCGCCCCTAGAGGCAAGTGGGGGATGAACAACAAAGGGCGTGGCGACCTACCGCAATCCTCTCAAGCTAAAGGCAAAGAGACTATGTCTGTGAAACTATCCGGAGATGTGCAGTCAAAGGCCAAAAAGAGCGGCTTCAACAATCAGGAGCCTAAGTTCCCTCCAAAGCAGTACTCGTTCAAAGACGATCAGGTGGTCACCATATTCCATCTGCTTCACAAAGGGAACTAAATAAAGCTGCCAGATGCGCGGCGTCCCAATGAGATAGGGCGCACAAACGACCCTAAATACTGCCTCTACCACAGGATGGTTCACCATCCTACTGACAAGTGCTATGTCCTCAAGGATAGAATTCAAGCCTTGGTTGATGCCGGGGTTCTGACATTAAAGACGGAGCAAAAGAAAGTCACTGCCAATCTGGTGACTCTTGAGTTCGGCAAAGCCCCAAAAATCACAGTTCCCGACGGGACTTATTCCGTCCCTGCGCCACGGTTGGAAGTCAAACATCTCCCAGCTACAGCTCAAAACAATAAGGGTCTTGTTCCCTTAACATTGGAGACAGGAGAAGTCATGTGGATACATCCAGACCTCGTCCAAGACGTACAGCGGGATCCAAAGCAGCCCAACTCAAAGGGCAAGTCTTGCAATGTCATCTCCCTCCTGCCAGACGACGGCAATCTTACATCGGCTTCCCTCAGTGATTCCGAAGGAGAAAAGCATGCTTGCGCAGCGCAAGCCTATACGCCTCAGCAAACGGGCACCCGATCCGGAAAATCATACTTAAGGCAGTATGAAAAGTCTACTGATGAGATACAACAGCAAACGACGTCAGTACAAGTACCAGCATCCACTCTAATCCCAGCCAAAGGGAAAGAAAAACCTAAAGAGGTACGATTCGACCACGTGTTGAAGAAACCATCAGGCCAAGGGTTTGATACGCCCTTTCGGTTTGACATATTGGCTCAACTGGCCAATATCCCAGCTCATATCACTATACACGAGCTCCTTCGCCTCTCGAAAGAGACAAGAGAAGCACTCAGGGATGCGCTAGCCAATTCAGAATCATTTCTGACATGCATGCCTGAGATCCCTAACAACGACGTCCAGTCTTCCTGCCCTGAATGTCATCATGCACAATCAAAGGTGCCCGCTATTACCTTCACAGCGGAAGATATACTTCTCAAAGACAACAAGCACGATCGACCTCTGTACTACACCGGATATATCGGTTCAACATGCATTGAGAGGGTACAAGTCGATCCGGAGTCCGCACTCAGCATCATCCCCAAAAGACTTCTCTACTTCCTCGGCATACCATTGTATAGGTTGTCCGCAACCACTACTACAATATACGGTTTCAACGCCTAGAGCAGTCATCCACTGGGGAAAATTCGACTCCGTTGCAGAATCGGGAGCCTGAAGTCAGAAGTGACATGCTATGTCATTGATGCTGACACATCATATAACCTGCTGCTGGGACGGCCATGGATCCATGCCAATTGGATCGTCCCTTCCACCCTCCATCAATGCTTCAAATATGTTGAAGATGATGCGACAGTACGAACTGTCTTTGCTGAGAGGCAACCATTCAAAGGGGTGGAAAATTACTTCACTGACGCTCTCCTATATCAAGAGGCCGGTGGAGCACTCAAAGAATCGCTGCCAGACGATGATGAAAGTGGCAACGAGGCGGATTCAGAATCCGAAACAGGCATGCCAGCTATTCTGATTGGTGAACCAATTATAGCATGTCTCAATAATCCCCTATGTAATACTCCTTCAGAGGATGAAGGAGAATGGGTAATTAATGATAATATTTCTTTTGATTATCCTGCGAGTATTGGGTCGATTAAATCCATTACGGATGGCTCTCTGCATGTGCCCGTACATGAGCCAAGTATGGCCAGCACATCTGTGGAAGCTATAGAGGGGGCAACACTGGTGATCCCTCCGTCCAAACAAGGTCAGTCGCCGATAATCTTCAGTAGAACCCGGCCACGGGGATCCACAACTGCAGATTCAAGCTCAGATTCAGACGCCCCACAGTTCTTCCATTATGCGCGGCCAGCGCGCCACATTATGAAGAAAATGGGATACGACTTGAAGCGTGGAGCAGGCCTGAATTTCGGAAAAGGAAGGCGCGGTTTGATGCGGAACCTTGTGCCTAAAGGGAAACCTGCAAATTACTATGATAGCACACGCAGGGGGTTGGGATACGTTACACCCACATCATCAGCAACCGTTCAAGTCAAAGACGATGAACCGATTCCATCACATTCAGCCTCATCCTCCGAGTGGGATTCAGATGTCAGTATAGGAGGAATGTTCAAAAACCTCACTGCTAATATGACCTCAAGCAGTCAATTAGAGCCCATAGAAGCCACTGACGAGGAGCAATGGGCCCAGCAATCAGACCTTCAATGGGAAAAGCGATTCGAATCGCGCGAACCACCTACTGAAGACAAGGTGATGCAGGTCAACTTGGGTAATCAAGATAACCCCAAGCCCATCTTTATAAGTGAAAGCCTATCACTTATAGAAAAGGAGGAATTGATAATGCTCGTGAAGGAGTATATAGATGTCTTCGCATGGAGCTACGAAGATATGCCCGGACTTGATCCACAGGTCGCTATGCACCGTCTGAACATCATGACCGACGTCAAGCCAGTCAAACAGCAACAACGTCGGTTTCGCCCGAACATTATGGAAGCTATTGAAGCCGAAGTTCACAAGCTCATTGCATGTGGCTTCATCCGGGAAGAACAACATCCTGATTGGGTAGCTAACATCGTCCCCGTCCTCAAAAAGAACGGGAAAATACGGATCTGCATCGACCACCGTGATCTCAATACGGCCTGTCCCAAAGACGAATTCCCACTGCCCATCACCGACGTCATGATCGACAACACATGTGGATTCGAAAGAATGTCTTTCATGGACGGCTTTTCAGGGTACAACCAGATTAAGATGTATCCCGACGACCAGAAGCATACTTCGTTCCGAACACCATTAGGGGTATACTGCTACACGGTAATGCCCTTCGGACTGAAGAACGCCGGAGCAACCTATCAGCGGGCAATGAGTACGATCTTCCGCGATCATCTCCGAAAAACGGTGGAATGCTATGTCGACGACATTGCCGTCAAAAGTCGCAACAAGAATGAACACCTTCGCGACCTGAGAACGATGTTCGACATAATGCGGGCTCATCAACTGAAAATGAACCCAACAAAATCCTTTTTGGGAGTGTCAAGTGGCAAGTTCCTTAGGTTTATTGTCACATCAAAAGGGATTCATCTTGACCCAGACAAGGTCAAAGCCATCCAGAGCATGCATCCACCAAAGAATCTCAAAGAGCTCAGAGGCTTGCAAGGCAGGCTGGCCTATATCAGAAGATTCATCGCAAATCTCTCAGGCCGCTGTCAGCCGTTCACCCGGCTCATGAAAAAGGGTATTCCCTTCGTATGGGATCAAGCTTGTCAGGAAGCTTATGAAGACATCAAGAGGTACCTCACAAAGCCTCCAGTCTTAGTGGCCCCTACATCAGGGAAGCCATTCTTGCTTTATGTAAAGGCTATGGACTACTCCCTCGGTGCCCTCCTCGCTCAAAAGGACGACAATGGCCACGAGCAGGCCATTTATTATCTGAGCAGAACTCTCATAGGAGCGGAATCTCGCTACAACCCTATCGAGAAAGAGTGTTTAGCTCTCGTCTTCACTGTTCAGAAGACACGACATTATTTGGTCGGCCAGACCATACATGTCATCTCCAGAGTAAACCCATTGCGTCTTCTTATAACGAAGCCAGGATCATTAAATTCAAGATTGGCTAAGTGGGAACTTTTATTGTCTCAATACGACATGATCTTCACGCCTCAGAAGGCGGTTAAAGGCCAGGCCCTTGCAGAATTCTTGGCTGCTCATCCAGTTCCGGAGCATTCAAAACTTCACGAAGATATCCCTGATGAAGTCTTCGAGTCTTATGCAACCTCAGAAGAGGAAGTGTGGCAGATGTTCTTTGATGGAGCATCGCGAATGGGCCCTAAAGGCAAAATTATTGCCGGAGTGGGGGTTGTGTTTATCTCCCCACAGAATCATGTCCTGCCCAGAGCATTCTCTTTGATAGAATCGTGCTCCAACAATGTGGCAGAATATAATGCTTTGCTCATTGGTCTTCAGCTCGCCCATGGAATGGGGGTACGCTACCTCGAAGCTTATGGCGATTCAAAACTGATCATCAATCAGGTTAAAGGCGAATACGAAGTCCGCCATAAGGACTTGGTACCTTATTACCATACAGCCATCGAATTGGCTAACCTATTTGAAGGTTTCTACATCGGGCACGTGTCCCGATCTCAAAATACTAAGGCGGACGCCCTTGCTGCCTTAGCAACAACTCTAGCCTTGCCAGCCGACACCGAGTATCACCTCACAGTCGCAACTCGACATCTTGTATGCTCCAAGCACATGCTAAGAACTCGAGAAGTCTATAATGTCTCGACGAATCTTGAGCCGAGGGATTGGCGCTTTCCTCTCATTGACTATGCTTTGCACGGTCTGCTTCCAGACAATCCTAAAGAAGCGGCTTCTATCAGACGAAGGTCTCTCCGTTTCTACTACGATCCGACTCTGAAGACACTTTACCGTCGTTCATATGACGGTGTCCTCCTCCGTTGCCTTTCCAATTCAGAGGCACAGGAAGCGCTCCAAGAAGCGCATGATGGCACTTGCGGAGCTCATCAGCCAGGTCCAAAGCTTAAAGACAGGTTGCATAGGCTGGGATATTATTGGCCAACTATGATAGCCGACGCTATCCAATATGCACGAAGGTGTAAAGCATGTCAGATTCATGCGGACTTCATACACCAGCCTCCGGAGTTGCTCCACCCGACTGCTGCTTCATGGCCATTTGAAGCATGGGGAATAGACGTCGTAGGACCAATCAGTCCTTCTTCGACAAAAGGTCACCGGTTTATCCTAGCAATAACCGACTACTTCTCAAATTGGGCGGAGGCTATACCACTGGTTGAAGTTAAAACCTCCAATGTAGTTCACTTTATCAAGCACCACGTCATCCATCGATTTGGTGTCCCTAGGCGGATCATCTACGATAACGGTCCCCAATTCATAAGCCAAGTATTCTATCGGTTCTGCAATAAATACCGAATTCAGAATGTAGCTTCAACTGCCTATAATCCTGCTGCCAACGGCTTGGCGAAAGCATTCAACAAAACAATCATCAAGCTGCTCAAGAAATTCGTCTCCTCGAATAAGCGAGATTGGGACGAAAAGCTCGGTGAATGTCTTTGGGCCTACTGAACCACGGTACGGACACCGACAGGCAATACGCCTTTTTCCCTGGTATATGGGTGCGAAGCAGTCCTCCCATTGGAAATCCAGATGCCATCGTTGCGCGTAGCTCTGATTACTAAAATCACATCAGAGGACAATGATCGCCTACGCCTTCAAGAGCTCGAAGCTTTGGACGAGAAGCGACTACAAGCTCAGCAGCATATCGAGCTATATCAAGCTCGAATCTCAAAAGCCTTCAATAAGAAGGTCAAACAGAGAGTCTTCCAGAAAGGAGACCTGGTCTTAGCCGTCAGACGACCGATGATTATGACGCACAAGACCAAAGGCAAATTTCAGCCTAAATGGGAAGGACCGTTTGTAATAGAAACAGTCTATTCAAACGGAGCATACCGCCTCGCGACTGCAGAGGGCGACCTACTCATGATGCCGATCAATGGCAAGTTCTTAAAGAAATATTATCCTTAATCAAGGATCCTTCTCTTGATCAAGTTAACACTACACCTCTGATCAAGATCTCCGTGTCTGGAGCACACACAAAGAGAGCCTTTCTCTTCCTCCAAGTGAGGTCATACAGCCGAAAACCAATAGGAACCTGGCCGCGCACCGGTTATCCTAAAGGGGAATCAAGGTTATGCAGACATTAACCTAATAATCCAATATCCTTTAACGATTAAGGATAGAGGAAAATGTTGGCCTATAAGCCCAACATAAGTCCTCGACAACTCATCATGCTGAGGGGAATAGCATGGCTAGCCCAACTCAAACGGTAGTTGGTAAAGGCATATCAAACCCGTTGACAGCTGGGGATTTGCTAAAAATCCTAAGGGACCAGTTCCCATTTGATTCCCTCTCCAAAGTCACTTACCAATTCTCATCCATAGGATGGTAAGGCCACATATATTCCGCTGTTATGTTAACATTAAACCTATGACAGCAGTTCCCTCATCTCTCTCCGAGAGAATGAGACCTCCAAAGTCACTTACCAATTCTCATCCATAGGATGGTAAGGCCACATATATTCCGCTGTTATGTTAACATTAAACCTATGACAGCAGTTCCCTCATCTCTCTCCGAGAGAATGAGACCTCCAAAGCCACTTACCAATTCTCATCCATATAATGGTAAGACCACATATACATTTCGCTGTTACGTTAACATTAAACCTAGTGATTCCCTCGTTTCTTCCCGTGAAAACGAGACTTCTCCCAAATTCTACTACAAACTCAATACTTATTGACATTTACAAATGATAAGTATCACCAACCTTGAGCTTGGTGGCATCTCATTCGGTTATGTCATTGCGACCTCTGAAGCAGCAGACAGCTAAGTCTCAATTTCGAGCTTGTTGACATTTACAAAAGACAAGTCTCAACCCCGAGCCCTATTGACATTTACAAAAGACAGGTCTTGATACTTATTGACATTTATAAAAGATAAGTATCACCAACCTTAAGCTTGGTGGCGTCTCATTCGGTTATGTCATTGCGACCTCTGAACCAGCAGACAGCTAAGTCTCAATTTCGAGCTTGTTGACATTTACAAAAGACAAGTCTCAACCCCGAGCCCTGTTGACATTTACAAAAGACAGGTCTCGATACTTATTGACATTTACAAAAGATAAGTATCACCAACCTTGAGCTTCGTGGCGTCTCAATTGGTTATGTCATTGCGACCTCTGAACCAGCAGACAGCTAAGTCTCAATTCCGAGCCCTGTTGACATTTACAAAGACAGGTCTCGATACTCGTTGACATTTACAAAAGACGAGTATCACCAATTTTTGAAGCTTGGTGGCGTCTCATCCGGTTATGTCATTGCGACCTCTGAACCAGCAGACAGCTAAGTCTCAATTCCGAGCCCTGTTGACATTTACAAAAGACAGGTCTCGATACTCGTTGACATTTACAAAAGACGAGTATCACCCTCTCTGAAGCTTGGTGGCTTCTCAACCAGTTATGTCATCGCGACCTCTGAACTGGCAGATAGCCAAGTTTCACCAATTTTTGAAGCTTGGTGGCTTCTCAACCAGTTATGTCATTGCGACCTCTGAACTGGCAGATAGCCAAGTTTCATCTAACATTGAGCTTAGTAGCGTCTTAATCGGTTATGTCATTGCGACCTCTGAACCAGCGGACAACTAAGTCTCAACTTTGAGCCTGTTGACACTTACAAAAGACAGGACTCACCGATGCTTGCTGACATTTACAAAAGGCAAGTATCTCCCCTTCAGCCCCGCAAAGGGCTAACCTCGAGATCGCTGACGTCTTAATCGGTTATGTCATTGCGACCTCTGAACCGACAGATAGCCACGTCTCAAAGATTACGTCCTCAAGCAAGAACAAGATGGAGATTCAACAGAAGCCAAAACAAAAGAAAGAATTTCCATTAATTTCAAAAGATGGAGACACATGGAGGCACGTATACAATGACCTACAAGCGTACACTGTATGATCTGAGCCGCTCTCCGAGGGCGTTTAGCCTCGTCTTCCTATCATCAACAGCCTGGGCAAGCGCTTGTGACCTCAGCTCAGCCTCATCAAAGTCCACCGCCTGAGCCAGACGAGCTTCAACTTCTGCCAAAGTTGCCCTCTGTGACAGCTCCTGCCGCGCAAGCTCCTCACTCTGAGCTTTGAGTTCTTTAAGCCGCGCAGTTTCCTCAAGACGCACCGGTATGGCCTTGGATAAGAGGAGATTTGCTTTCCTGATCATTTCCTCAGCCTTCGCAATCTTATCCTCAGCGCCAAGAAGAGCACTAGTGGAGGCGTCAATTGCACTTCCAACCTCCGCTTGCCTTGTTTCTAAGGATTTCAAATCAGAAGAGACGGCCTTAGCAGCCTCTTTAGCAGCAAGCCGGGCCTCGTGCTTTCGGGCAACAAGACAGGCGAGTCGCTCATCAGCTAAGGACGCCGGGTCTGAGCGATAGAGATGGCGCCACTCCTCTACAGCCTTCTCAAGTTCATCCACCAGGAGTTCTAAAGCAGCAGCCTGATGATACCCCTCAAAGTCCCGAATGCTCTCAATGTCACGGGAGAGAACCACCTTCAGCTTTGAGAACGGTATAGGCGAGCCCTTCAAAACTAGGTCGATAGTTCGCTCCAAGCTTCTATAAAAGCTATCGACCAGGTCACCTATGTAATCATTCTCGGCCTCAGCCATTTACATACAGCTGGTCGTACCCGAATTGGCGGGCAAATCGACTCGGGACGTAGGATTCCAGGTAGCAGGTATCCCCACTCCTGTACAGCAAATGTGAGGGCCGGATGCTGACCAGCCACTCGAAAAACGCCCCGACTCATGGGAGACCGCGCCGACTCCGTATCTCAGAATTCCTCGTTGTATCCTGCACCCCGAATACGAGGAAAACAGCGGAACAGGCTATAAGCGTCATGACGACGCACTAACTTACGGGCCTCGGCCACGTAGGCTTTCATCCAAGAGCAACCTTCGAATCGGCGGAGAAGCGCCGTTCGAACACCCTGCGGAGGGTCTTCCCCAGCTTCAATCAAAGTAGGGCAGTGTAAGGCAAACCACGCCATCAAGTAGGTGTACGGTAGACCCACCCTAGGATTGGGTCCATCACAAGGAAGGATAGCACTCTTCCCACGTCTTGTCGCCGGTGGCCTGCAGAAAGCCTCCGTTAGTGCGCGAAGGCCTCTTTGAATACAGCATACCATGGCTGGGAGAAGACCCAGACGGTGACCATGGGCCAGGAGAACGGCGGGTAGCAGAACATTCGGGTGGACGATGTCACCCGAGGAAGAAGGCACAACACACTTCTTTAACCAGACGGTTAAGAAACCGGCCAGCAGCGCCTTTCGAGACATAGGCCGACGGGCCTCATGGTGAAAGCTCCGAAGGGTATCACCCTTCTCATAGGGACCTGCGTCTTCTGTTACGACGATATCCCTTTGGAGACACATCTCCATCCGTTCAACAACATCGCCATCAGTAACTCCGCGATGAGCTGCTTCAGGAGCATTCTTCATGTCTGGGAACAGGTAACTTCCCCATCTCTTTAAGCTCTTCGAGCTACCCTTGCCACCACCGTGAATGCTAGAACAAATATGCAAGTGGCACATCAACTCCCGATAAGTCTCGAGCATAGCAGGCTCCTGCTTCTCCAGGAGAGCCAACTCCGCCTCACAGGGAAAGTACTCTTCGTATGGAAGAGACCTGAAAGGCAAAGCAGAGATTTCCCACATCTCATGCAAAGCCATGCCCAGCTCGCCAACCGGGGTGAAGAAAGTCCCCGAAGCCGGGCAGTACAACTCAAGGATGGCGTAGAAGCACGCCACCTTCATCTCAATGCCGTAGCAGGTCGCCCTGACGGCCTCATAGAGATTCAACCCCTCCAAGTCCTCCTCGAAGTGAGCGAGGATATAGTTGGTCAACTCCGCCCACCATGTCTTAGGAGGATGAACCCAACCGGGAGCCCTGAAGTCAGTTGCAGGATAGTTCCCGCCAACTGCGCAGAATTGAGTGCCAAAGGTCTGCGCCACAGCCGGGTTCTCTCCCACTGGAAGTTCCCGCGATACCTTCCCAGGGTATAGCCCCATTATGCTGAGGGGAGGGCCCACCCTCGAATAGCCCGACTGAAAGGTTAATCTCCCAACATGGACGGATTCGACGCTTCGGCTTACGCCCCACGCCATCTTCCGAGCCTGAGTCACATTCATGAAAGAAGATAAAGTAAAGTGTCGCTTAGTCGACGGAAGGTAAAACTTCTCGCCATCCAGTTGAAAGATCCATTGTCCTTTGCCTACCTGTAACTGGCGATCAGGATCGGATGCGGCATCCCCGAACATAAAGTCGGGCTTTCTGTAAGTCCGACGGTCAACATCCTCAAAAGGAGCCGTGGTCAAGATACTCCGCGTGGTCTGCGGATGACCGCCTTGGATGAGCGTATCCCGGACGAAGGAGCTCCGCTCACTGAAAAAAGAAGCCTGTCCATGGAATTGCAGGCTGAGGTTACCATCTGCTCCACTGGTCATCCCAAACAGACTATTCAAGGGACCAGGGGTGTAGGGCACTGCAAAGAAAGAAAAAGGAAAAGAACTATGATTAGTTCAACAGTCAAGCGGACATGGAGATATAAGATTCGCTAAGGCATAGCCTCGCCCCGTGAGCAAGGCCAGTAAAGCGACAGCCTCGACAAAGCTTGATCTCGCAGACAAATCTGCATTTTGCAGAAAACGTCTAAATACCAACTTCGCTTAAGCAGGAAGTGGTATAGCCCTAAGGGCTGACGTCATCAAGAGGGCATTATGGTCAAGAGTCATCCTTCGTGGCCATGACTGAAGAGACAGACCCGAATCCTATTCCTCAACAGGGTGGAGACTGCCCGAGTAATGGCTTCATACAGAAGCCCAAAGAAGAACTGTTCAGTTCTTAATTCCCTGTGCAAGGAAGATAGGGAGGTTCAAGGAAACGAGTTCCCTAATGAGGACAGATCATATTCGATCATCCTAATAGCCAAATGTTGGCTCCAAAGGAGAGAGACCACGATCTCTAATCAGATAGGAAAATCCCTTACCGGTGACTGGTCGCTCGATGACTGGAGGAGGAGGACCCTCCGCTGCAGAAGTCGCCACTTCTTTTCCCGCTCGTCTTTTGGGCGCCATTAAAGAGTTGCAAGAGTTCTCAGGGTTCTCTGAACAAAGAAGGAAGAGGAAGAGGGAAAGTCAAGAAATCTCTCTAAAAAAAGGAGATCTTTTCCTGCTCAGCCCGATCGGGCTTTTATAGGCCAATCTACGCCTGAAACGAGGCCTCGAAAAGGGCGTGTGCCGCTGTTTCGAATTAATTCGAAACGCCGCCCAAAGCGCCTTCCCGAGAAGCGCTGCTTCGATTCCGCTAAGGGTTAACTTCGCCCTGGCTTAAAGTGCGGATTTCGCACAATCCTTCAAGGACATTCGCCGAGAGGCTTACCTTAGCCCTCTAAAAAAGGCGCTGACATGCCAGTCTCGTGAAGATCACTCAAAGAAAGGACTATGTCCTTAACTCCGCATACGGTTTAGCCCCTCTATGGCCAAACTCTCAATGAAAGCAAGCAAAAATCAGATGATTAGAAGATGAACTTTCATTGATTTAAAAAGAAGGGTACATTGATATTACATCAAAATTGTGTTTCATACAACACACCCAGTTGCTTAACAAAGTCATCCGCGCTAAAGGCATACAAGTGATTTTGTCCGCTTCTAAGTCAAACCGACTAGACAAAGAAGGCCTTCCTCCTGCACAGGGCTGTAATCAGTGGTGCCGCAAGGACACGGTCATTAATCTCCACAAAAATGGCAGATCTTGCCAGGCCATTTTTGTTGAAGCCCGGCAATAAAAACCTATTGCCGCCAACACGATAGATCACGTATAATGGGAATTGGCAGTGATACCAGTGATCTAACGGGTGTGATGTCCGCCTTTCCAAAGTGGATCGCCCCCGAAGGCCACCAAAGTTGAAAGTTGGCAATGATACCGGCAAACCCACAGGCAGCGCCTACTATCTTGAAGCGGATCATCTCCGACGAAGCGGCTACCAGCTTCACCTCAGAACGAATCATCTCGGATAAAAGGCTGCCAACAGCCTCTGGGACACGCATCCGTCGCCCCAAATTGTTCCTCCTGCTTAAAAGTAAAGCTTCAACCGGGGAAGCATAAGGCAATTTTATGGTTCCTTCCATCAAGTCACAAGATTGGCGAGCATAGCCCACTGCAAGGCAAATCAAAATCCTTTGGGTCAAAGCAATCCAATTTCAGTAAAAGCAGAGGACAAGCCTCGCCTGCACAACACTGATGGGCTGGCTCAGCAAACGCCAAGCCCAAGCCTCGCCTATATGGCTAGCCAGACTGACCCCGTGGGATAGTCTTAACTCCGCCTATATGGCAAGACTGGCTCAACTATTGAAGAGACCAAGTCCCAAGTTTTGTCTGGGCAGCGGATTTAACATGAAGCGATCTTTCTAGGAAGCTATGCCAAAATCCTTCTCTACAGATCAGTCAATTGTAAGATGAAGAACAAGGGAAGCTAATCCCTGAAGCAGCTGTTAAAGCTGAATTAAGGGAGATGAATTCCCTAAAATTGGTGAAGTCATTGAACGATCAAGACTTACCGGTCCTTGGCCGGATAATGACCAGAGTGGGCATTCCCACTAGTTCAGAGATCTGAGTATCTCTTTCAAACCAAGAGAAGAGAAGAGAGGCAAAGCACTTCTCTTCAGAGGACCTCAAGTGTCCTATTTATAGGCCCCATGGCCTGAGCGCTGCCGCCTCAAGCGTGGAAGCACGAGCGCATTTAAGGCATTTATCACGCCTTGAGAAAAGGGACGGTCTCCCTTGGAACCGTGCAAAGGGAGAAACGTCTCCCTCATAAAGGCACTTATTGCGCCTTGAAGAAAGGGAATATCCTCCCTCGAAAACGTGCAAATCGGAGAATATCTCCCTCGATCAGCACGAAGAAAGGAGTAATCCTCCTCGTAACCAGCCCACGGCGGTTGATCTCGAGAAAGCGACATGCGCTCCCAAGCGAACATATCTTCGGAAGCCCAGACGCGGGGCTACCCGCACGCGAAGCTATTCAGAGGCACGAACCTGTGCAATTCTTCGGCAAACATCCCAAAGCAGGATTTAAAGCGAAGCTGAACTCAACCATCATGGCGACGTTCATACTCCACACACCACCAATCAAAGCAGTTCAAAGTATTTCGAAGTCTGAGCCATTGCAGACTTCTGAAAACTTTGAAGGGGGTCTTGTTGACACTTAAAAAAGACAAGATTCTTATTGGTCGGAACAATGTCTAAACTTGTTGACATTTACAAAAGACAAGTGACAGACGAGCTGAAGACCAGTTTTCCACCCATCTCCGAGGGAAAAGGAAGCAACTTGGACTCCACTGATACAGCAAGCAGACAGTGAACCCGGATTGTTTCTAAACAGACCTCAGCAGGTCTAAGGTGCTAGCACTTAGCATTACATGAGCCCAAAGGGATAGCCTCGCTTGAGAGGCTAATATCACTCGACTTCGCCTTGAAGCCATTCAAAGCCTCGCCAGGAAGCTAACTCGCAAACTTCGCCACAGAGGACTTCCAGCTCCGCCAAAGGGTTTCTTTCGGACTTCGCCAGAAGCTGCCTCTAGCTCCGCTACGAGCTCAATGCGGACGGCTCCGCTATGAATCTGCCACGGTCAACCTTTGACCAATCAAATCTCCGGATGAGATCGGATCCAATCAGATCAAATCTAATTAAGATCAAATCAGAGATCAAATTTGGCAGTTGATTGCCACAATCTCTTGAGTCTTCTAAAACGAGTAAGAGGATCAGGGGAAATCCTCCAACGATATGGAAAGGATCGAGAAGGTCAACCGACCTGCCAATTCTAGCTTCGCAGAAGCTGATCTTAGCCTCGCAGCAAGGCTACTTTCCAGATTTTAAACAGATTCGATTCAATCTGTTTCCATATTTTCAAGGGACGATTATACCCTTGCTCTCCCTATAAATAGCCCGCCAGGGGTACAAGGAAGAGAAGAGGATCGATCGATCAAGACACAGAGGCATACAAGAGGACTCCACAAGCAGAGGCTTCTTCAAAAAGCACCGTGCGCTCTCGAATTCAGAGACCTTTTAGAGAATTGCTTTCTCTATCCAGGGTGTTGATACCCTAACATCGTCCTTCTTCTCAAGGAATCTCCGGAACCATGCGAGAAGGAATTCCTAATTGAAGGCGATTTTGAGAAGCAGCAAGAGGGTTCTACCAACCTTCTGTTCTCTGATTCCCCGAATCAGGCGAGAAGGGAATCTCATCGCTCGTATCGTCAAAGGGACAAAGTGGTCGCGCGCTGACCAGACTCCTATCGGCACACTTCTCCAGAATCTCTGAGGAGATCTACTTGTAATCTTTTTAAGAATACTTGTAATTTAGCTCCTCAACCTTTTTTTGGTAAGTTTTCCCCCTTTGCAAACATAATGGAAAACAAATAGTCATGAAGTTTAGAGCGAGTGGTTACCCTTTTGATACTTCACCTATGACGAGGTCCTTGGGATGATGAGGATTGTATCTCCAACCCTTTGGAAGTTGTTGAGTAGGCTCCACTTCATTTGTTTGATTTTCATTTCCTTGAGCCTCTTCTACTTTAGCTTCACTTCCTTCATCATTCTTTGGCTTGTCTCCCATAGTAGTAGTATCCTCCAAGGTCACTTTCTCCAAGCCTTCATCCAAAGCATCTATTTCTACAACATTCTTAACAAACAAGTTAGATTCTTCAAACTTAACATGTATAGATTCCTCAATAGTCAAAGATGATTTATTGAAGATTCTATAAGCCTTACTTGTATTAGAATACCCAACAAAAATTGCCTCATAAGCTTTAGTATCAAATTTTCCTAAATTATCTTTAGTATTTAAAACAAAACATTTGCATCCAAAACTTTGAAATATGAAACATTTGGTTTTCTAGAAAAGTACATTTCAAAAGAAGTTTTTGAAGTATTTTTACACAAGAAAACACGATTTGATATATAGCATGATGTATTTACGGCCTCGGCCCACAAATAATGTGGTAGACCATATTCACTTAGCATTGTCCTAGCCATCTCTTGTAAGGTTCGATTTTTCCGTTCAACTACTCCATTTTGTTGTGGTGTTCTAGGACAAGAAAGTTCATGCTTAATTCCATGTTCTTCACAAAAAGTGGTAAAGGGTAGGTTAATGAACTCACCTCCTCTATCACTTCTTATTCTTAAAATTAAAGACTCTTTTTCTTTTTCAACTCTTTTCTTAAAAGTTTGGAAATATGAAAATGCTTGATTTTTGTGTTCAAGAAAGAAAACTCAAGTAAACCGTGAAAAATCATCAACCAAAACAAATGCAAATCTATTCCCACTTAGACTTTTGGTTTGTGTAGGGCCAAATAGATCCATATGGATTAACTCCAAAGGACGTGATGTCATGATATCCTTAATTGACTTGAAAGAAGACTTAGTTTGTTTTCCAAATTGACATGCGTCACAAACTCGGTCCTTTTCAAAACTCAAACAAGGAATACCTTTCACCATTTCCTCTGTGTTTAACCTAGATATGTGGTCAAATGAAATATGGCCTAATCTTCTATGCCACAACCAAGAGTCGTCATTGAGGGCTTTTAAACAAGTAATATTACAAGACATATTAGACATATCTATCATATAAACATTACTTTCACGAAAATCGGAAAACACACAAGTATTAGAAATTCTATCAATTACTTTATAAGCTATATGATCAAAAACAACATCAAAACCTTTATCACATAATTGACTAACACTCAAGAGGTTATGCTTGAGGCCGTCAACTAAAACTACATTTTCAATTAAAGGGGATGTGCCAAGTTTTACATTACCGATACCGATGATTTTACCCTTGGCGTCATCTCCGAAGGTGACGGTGCCACCTTCATGGTATCTTGATAGGGTTGCAAAGTTGTTGATGTCCCAAGTCATGTGCCTTGAGTAACCACTATCAAGATACCACAATCCTCTACGTCGTTGGGCTTTGGAAGGTACCTTGCTTGTGCTTTCATTTGCCATGAAGCACATGTTGGCGGTGTCAATTTCCTCCTCGGATTCGCTCTCGGAATCCCATGTTGCTTTCATTGCCTTCTTCTTGTAAGGCTTCTTGGATGTGGAGGGCTTCACCTTATCCGGACAATCCGCTACGATGTGTCCCGGTTTTTGACAATTGAAGCACACGATCTTTCTTTCTTCTTTGCCTCCTTGCCATCTCCTTCTTCCTTGAAATTTTGCCTTGTTGTACATCCTCCGGACGTTCTTCACAAGAAGTGAGAGCTCTTCGTTATCTTCTTCTTCATTATCTTCGTCGGAGTGGGTGGTTTGACTTTTGAAGGCTATAGTCTTCTTTTTGGAAGGAGCCATATCCTCCCTTGCTTTCCTCTCCATCTTATGGGTTTTGAGGTTCCCAATGAGACCTATGAGCTCCATCTCTTCTTTGTCATTGAGTTCCTTCAAGGTAGTTGCCTTTACTTCCCATGAAGGAGGAAGAGCCCGGATGATCTTTCTTACCTTTGATCATTATCAATACCATCACCTAGAGAAGAAAGTCCATTAGTGATCTTAGTAAATTTTGTAACCATATCATCTATGGTTTCATGTTCTTGCATGCTAAAGTTCTCATATTGGGACCGAAGAAGGTCTATCTTAGCCCTCTTCACTTGTGAGGTCCCTTCATGTGTAACTAGTAAATGTGTCCAAATTTCATATGCGGACTTGCAATGAATAACTCTAGCTATGTCATCATCATTAAGGGCTTGAAGGAGTGCATAATGAGCCCTAGCATTGGCATCAAATTATTTGGTCTCTATTTCGGACCAAGTAGATTCATCACCGGGGGGGGCACTAAAGGGTTTGGTCACGGCCTTTGCAACTCGACTACCTAGAGATTGCAAGAAAACGGTCATCTTAACCTTCCATATGGGAAAGTTAAGTCCATCAAACTTAGGGGGTGTCTTGATACCATCGGCCATTTTTACTATGTGAGTATGAATGAAATGATTAGCAATATTAGGATCTCTCTAAGGTTGTTAAGCCAAATCCTAGAGTCCAAGCTCTGATACCAATTGAAATACACCTAGAGGGCGGGTGAGTAGGTGTGATTGCTAATCTAATGATCTTTTAAAACTTAGTATGATGAATGATGCAACGATCTCTCAAAACAAGACTAAGAGCCGAATACCCCGTGAGAGGTTCTGAACTCCTTCCTCCCAATTCCCCTTTAAATGGGTTAGAGGTGCGCAATGCAACCTTGTTGTATGAGATTATGATCGATTAAGGCAAGATATGATGGATGAATGGTGAGATGCACACAAGTATTACAAGCTTGAAATAAAAGCACAAATAAAGAAATAGGATCACAAGCAAGTAATTGAAAGCAATAAAGTGCAAGAGAATTTAAAGACAAAATTGACGCAAGGCAATCGCAAACACAAGAAGTTTGTTTCGAGGTTCGAGCCACCGCTCTACTCCCCGCCTTCACCTCCGTGAAGGGTTTCCACTATCCACCGAGGACGCCTTACAATGGTCTACCGAAGACCGGAGCACCGAGCTCTTACAATAACCTCTACCGAAGAGGTGTCTCCACAAGAACAAGGATCACAAGAATAATAGTGATTTCCACAAGATCACAAAACTCTTTCCCAAACTCTTTTACAATCTCTCACTCTTTTACAACTTCTCTATAGTATGAGTAAATGATTTTTGGCTCTATGAAGTGTAGTGAGAAAAACTTCAGTTGTAGAGTGATATTAGCAATCAAACACAACTGAAAAACAAGCTTAAAAAGAATTGGAATTGGAAGCTTTGAAAACTATTTTTCTTCTCTTTTGAAAAATAATGAAAACTTGGGATTTTTCTTGGTAAATAGTAAGGACCCATTCCCCTCTATTTATAAGGAGAGAATAGGTTAAAAACAATTTCTTTACACCTAATTTGGCCTGAAAAAGGTCTCCAACAACTCTGAAAAAGTCTGTTAAAACAGAAAATAAAAACAGATTTCAGAATTGCACCAAAGAGGAAAGAGCCGTTGGGCTCTTGCAGGCGTAGCGATCGACCGGTCGGTCGACCGTTTGCCCTGTTGGCAAAGAGCCGTTGGACTCCGGTCGACCGCTCGGTCGACCGTTTCCTTTAAAGGAAACACAGTTTCCTTAAGGCGGTCGACCGCCCGGTCGACCCAAACAAACCGAGAGTGGACCTGCTTACAGTCGGTCGACCGGGGCCGTCGACCGATAGACGTGCACAAACGTGCACGTCCTGGCACTGGCGCCGGTCGACCGGGCGGTCGGCCGGTCAGCCTGAAATAGGGAAAATCAGTATTTTTCTGACTTAGGAAAATTTTATAAAATAGTTTTAGGTTTGAACAATCTTAAGTATCATGCTAGTATGGGTATATGCATATGATCTAAACATGTTATTTATTTTGTAAAACTTAAGATCATGTAAATATCTACTAAGGCATGAGATAAAAATTAAAACATGAAAACTTAAAAACAAAACTTCACATTTTAGCAAAAACAAATTGTGTATGTGTATCCTAGAGCCAAATATCCAATACTCAAACTTTAACATTCTATTCTTACAATGATTCTAAAGACTTCAAGTTCTTCAAGAGGGGCTTTCTCCATATGATCTTCAAACTTGCATCTTGAGCCCAAATTGAGTTGACTTGAGTCCAAAGCACCTTCCTTTAGGGAAGAACTCCTCTAGTTGAGATAGAATCCTGAAACAAACTTAAATAACAAACAATATTAGTACAAATAACTAATATGTTTTGTAATCATCAAAACACACTAAAACGGGTGATTGTAACCTTGGGCCAACAGAATTGTCAAATAACTTTAGCCCAGCATATTGTCTTTATCAGCTGCATATTGGCAATCTGTTCCACAATATACCACGGCATCATGCATTTACTGTCAGAAAAGAATAGAGTGGCCGACATATATAGGATGATTATTGTTGTAAAGTCTTGAGCTGTAAGTCTTTATCTGTCTTTTATAATTTCATTTAAAGTCACTTGCTACTCAAGCTGTTCATCCTTGGTCACATCTAATTCAGTTCTCCTTTTTTCGACCAGAAAATCATCCAAAGTTTCTTCAATAGATACTTTCATGACCTTCTTTATATTAGAGCAAATAATGTTTTATGACCCCCTGTCCTTCATTGTGCAGGTCTTATTTATAATAAAATTCGCCTCATTGATGGTAGACCAAAAGTAAGGGCAACATCCTCTACTGTTAACTCAATTTGTTTTTCCCCAATTATAAAAGTCCTTGTACCCCTATCATACTGGTCTACAATTTTTAGCACACTAATGTTTGATTTTAAATCTTTTTCAGCACCAAACTCCTCATTGTAGAAGGTTATAAAGATTGGGTGAAATGGGGTCTCCTTCATCGTAGCTACAAAATCGGCCTGAATGTACTTTTTGAAATTTCTTATGAATTCGCACATAGGCTTTAGGCTCTATCTCATAGGACGAACCTTTAGTTCTTACTTACCTATAGATACAGAAACATTAAAAACATTAGTATAAGATACCAGGTTGTAGTACCTTTATATAAAAGTTGAAAAGAAAAAAAACTGCGACCATGATCGCAATAGTCTTTAAACGATAATACACTCTGACCAAGGTTACACTGATATATTATACTACACAGTTATCATAATTTTCTAATTAAACCAAATAATTAACCAGTGGAATCCTTTGTTTCTTCATACAGCGACCAAGGTTGCAGTGTAATATATCAGTGTCCAATTAATCTAATTTAGTAGAATTTTATACACTGCGACGAAGGTCGCACTGCAATTTTGTAATTAACCCAAATAGTTTACCATGAAGGGGCCTTTGTATCATCATACTGTGACCAGGGTCACAATATTCAATCAGGCTAACTTAGTTAACAGACTGTGACCATACACCCAAAAAGGAGTAAACGAACGGCAGCACTGCGACATCAGTCGCAGAGTTTTAGTAAAAAAAATCTTAAAAAACGGACGTGAATAATTTTTAAAACAAATAATTTTTAAAAGTATGTGACCAAGGTCGCATAAACCTAAGACGCTAATTCAGATAACTGCGACCCAAGTCAACATAAAAGGGAATGAAAAAAAACTTTTGACCTTGGTCGCTGTGTTAAAAAATTTAAAAATTTTAAAAATCTCTAAAATAAAACTCTTTTTATCTTAAACTATAAACTTGATTTAAAGTTTCAGTATAAAAAAAATAGTTTTAAACTGCATAAATATACTTATTTTTTATGCTTATCACTTTAAATCATAAAAAGCGAATCTTTCTCTCTTATTTGCGACCATGGTCGCAAGTTTTAAAAAAAAATATTTAACTATTTTTTAAAAAAACCAAGAATCTTGAAAATTTTAAAAAAATAAAAAAATTTCTTAAAATACAGTTCATCAGACACTTTTTATTTAAGCTAAGTTAAAATAGGAATATTTCTGAAAAAGTAAAAAAGGGAATCAAAACTGAAAAAAATATAACTATTAAAATTTACAAACTCTAAAAAAAATTTGGGTTTCCTCATTACCTTTTTTCACAGATGATTTCTTTGGTGCCATCTTTAGCAAATATTTTTTTAAAAAAACTAATTTTTGAACGAAAATGATCGAGAAATTTGAAAAACAATAGCACTAAATTTTTCGTATTGATCAACTGATAATTTCAGATCTGTAAATTTTTTTTAAAGGAAAGATTTTACATGCAGTAAAAAATTGTGAGGGAGGGTATTTTCGTCAAAGCGATTATTGAAGTGACTGATATTAACTCGGGCAAGAATTTTTTTGTTTTTGTCTGCCGAAATTAATATCAAATTCGTGGCTATTATGTTGCCACGTCCCACCGGTTGAGAAACTCTCTCAGCTATCGGCTGAGGTACATTTTTCTCTGAAGTCAGCCGTTAGCCGTCAGCCATCAGTTGAGAGAGACTCTCTCAGCTGTCACTTTAATATGGTCCTAAACTTACTGTAACATAGTTGCAGTCCACTGTAACATGGTCGCTGTCCTAAACAAATCATATATTTTCAGTGTAATTAGGACTGTGACCATGGTAACAGTCCTTAGGAAAAAACTGCGACCTTGGTCGCAGTCTTCAGAGAAAGACTGCGACCTTGGTCGCAGGCCTTAAAAAAGACTGCGATCATGAAAGTAGTTCTCATAAAAACACTGTGACTTAATCACAATCCTCATATAAAACTGCGACAATGGTATAAACACACAAAATTGTGATTAAAATTCAGCCACATTGGGCCAGCTTAGAGAGTCTCTCTCAGCTGGCAGTTGAGGTACAAATTCCTCATATATATACGGCTATATATATGTGTGTGTGTGTGTGTGTGTACATCTATATATATGTGTATACAACTATATATGTGTGTGTATGTATATATGTATGCATGTATGTATGTATATACCTATATATGTGTGTGTATACCTATATATATGTGTGTATACCTATATGTGTGTGTGTGGGAGGGGGGGTTTGTACCTTAGTCGCCAGCTGAGAGACTTTCTTAGCCGACATGACATGGCTGATTAATAGTCACGCAAATTTTAATTTTTTGGCAGATAAAAGACAAAACATTCCGCGCATTTAATGCCCTCAGTCACTTCGAAACTGTGTTTGACTAAAAAACCCTCCCTTAAAATACGCTCCCTTACGAAGTTTTACTGTCTGCAAAACTATTACTCCGCAAAAAAATTACTGTTCTAAAATTTTAAGTTTTACACTCTAAAAAAAAAGTGACTTTGATTACTAAAATTTTTGAAAATTTTCATGCAAAAATTTGTTTTTTTTAAGACTAAAGATCTGACCTACTTGGCGCCCAAGAAATCAACCGTGGTAAAAGGTAAACGGGAAATTTTGAAAAGCCCTAATTTTATAGGGTTCTGAAGCCCATTTTTTTACACAAAATTCCTTCTTTTTATGTAAGTTCGATTCTAAAGTAAGTCTTGCCCTTAAATTTCTTTAATCAGTTTTGAATTTTAATTCCAAAGAAGAAAGTTATAACTAAAATTTTTAGATAATAATATATTTTTTCCTAAAATTTTCATGAATATTTGTGTTTTAAAAATAATTAATTTATTTTAGTTTACTAGCTTGTGACCATGATCACAATATAGGGTAAAATTTGAAACTAAAATTTTTCCCTGAAATTTTGTTTTAAGTCATAAGTTTAGATGGAAGAAAATAAAAATAAACGATCTAATTAGATAACTTAATTATTTTTTGTTTTTTTATAACATTGCGACCCATGGTTGGAGTAAACTTTCAATCTATTTGGTCGAATTTGGTCGCAGTATTGGCCATTAACCTAAAAGTTGACTGCGACCTTTGTATGAGGCTTTAGAAAATTTTATAATTATTTTGTATTATTATCATAAGTTTTCTTTTTTCTATTAAAACTTCTATAATCACTGCAACTGAGATCATAGTCTTCCCATCCTGTTTCTTGATATTTAGGGCCACTGGTCCCAGGTTGTTATATTAGGTTAGGTTAATATGATACTGCGACCCTTGTCGCAGTATGATGAGTCAAGGGTCACAGTGCGTTGAATGATTGACCAAAGTCCTTATTAGATAATTAATTGGGTTAATTAGATAAATAAGACCTGTGTGGCATAGTTAATTAACATTGCGACAAAGGTCGCAGTGTGTTATAGCTGTTTAATTAATGTCGCGACCTAAGTCGCAGGCAATTATTTTCCTTCCAAAACTGTTTTAGAGCGCTGTGACCTTGTTTATTTTTAATAATTTATTCGGTACTTATGAGGTTAATATTTCTTCAACATTAGGTCAGTAAGAACTGAAGGTTCGTCTTATGTGATTGAGCCTAGAGCCTATGTGCGAAATCATGAGGATATTCAAAAAGCACATTCAGGCTGATTTTATCAACGCGATGAGGGACACCCCCTTCGGTCCTATTTTTATGGCCTTCTACAATGAGGAGTTTAGTTGTGACAAAAGCCTGAAGTCTAACATTAGTCTACTTAAAATTGTAGAACAATATGATAGAGAATTAAGGTCCTTTTTTATTAGGGGCAAACAGGTTGAATTAACAATAGAGGATGTTGCCCTGATATTTGGTCTACCTGTCAATGAAACAGATTTAATTATGAACAAGACCTGCACATTAAAGGATAGCGGGGGTGATAAAATACTATTTCTCAAAAATTAAGAAGTTCACGAAAATATCCATTGAGGAAGCATTGGATGATCTTCTTGTGAAGAAAAAGAGGAGGACCAAACTAGATGTGATAAAGGATGAATAGTTTGAGCAGCAAGTGACTCTAAATGAGATTATAAGAGACAGACAAAGACTTGTAGCTCAAAACTTCACTACACTGATCATCTTATATATGTCAGCCACTCTATTTTTTTCTAGAAGCAATGCACGGTGCCATGGTATATTTTGGAGAAAATTGCTAACATTCAGCTGATGAAGACCATTAGTTGGGTTAAAACTGTTTGGCAATTCCTGATGGAGTCGATAGACATCTTTAGGCACACCACATATGAGCTGCAAGGGTGCTCCAAGTAAATTATTATAAGTATTGATTATATAATTGGTAAAACAAATACTGAAAATTACTTATATATTTACACTGTTCATATAAACTAACATATTAATGCATGTTATAGTATTGATTATATGAAAGGGCTGCTATTTTTGAGCCGAGGAAGGATTTGGAGTACAAAACCCCACGGGCGTCAGATGGGACCTCCAAAATATTAGCAGAGTACTAATTGAAATTGATCTTAATGATGTTGAAAAGATAAGGTTAGTTTTTAATAGTTAGCGACCATAGTCCCAGTTTTTTATATATTATTTTTTAATTTTAATGACAGCGGTCCTCTGTTACCATTTCAGGGGGTAGCGACCAAAGTCGCGGTACCTTCATTACATTGTAAGTGAACTCTGACAAATGTCGATCATTTTATTACATTGATTTTATCTATGTCTGAGGTCACAGTACTTGAGACAGATCAAATTTAGGATGAAACTTCGTAATATATTGGCTTACAATTAAAATTGTGACTGCGACCATGATCGCAGTCGATTTGAACTGACTTCTATTACTAGTTTCATTTTGCTGCGATATAAGCCGCAGTACTAATAGGTTAATTTTATATTGATGTTTATTTAACATGATTTTTAGATTTTTAATCAAATGGCAAACATTTCGAATAATGAAAATATTATGATTGGCCATCCTGCTGAAGATGAAGATGAAGAAGAAAAAGATGAAGGAGAGAAAGAAGAGATAAATGTTAAAACTAACAGCCTGGCTGAAACAGAATGAGAACCTGTCAAGATAGTTGAGGAGATAATGAAAGAACAAGAACCAACTGTTATAGGTTATTTTCTAGCACCACGGGATGAACAAGCTGATGAACTGAAAATTTTGAGGAATGAAAATATATACTTGAAGGGATATGTTATTGAGTTAGAAAGAAAAATTAAAAAACTAGAGGATGAAAAAGCTCAGAAGGCTGAATTAAAGAAAAAGAGAAGAGATAGAAGAGAAAAAAGAAAATTAAGAAAGCAACAACATAAAATAAAGGTGAAGAAGGAAGAAGAAGAAGAGCTGCTCTCAGCAGCCACTGCTGCAAAGGAGGAGGAGAAGAAGAGGAAGAAGGAGGAGGAGGAGGAGAATAGGAGAAAGGAAGAGGAGGAGAAGAGGAGACAGCTGTAGGAGAGAAGAAGAAGAGGAGGAAAATTCAAGAAGAGGAGAAGAGGAAGAAGGAGCGGGAGGAGAAGGAGAAGAAGAGGAAAGAAAAAGAGAACAAACTCAACTAGTTTTGTGTTTGCATTCACAAAACTATCTAAGAAAGAATTAATACTCTCAGACCTTTGACTGGTTGTCATTCAAGCATAAAAAATATCCTTTAGATAAGCGTTAACTCAGTGTCCACGCAATCTGTACATCTTCAACAATCAACTGTCTTCTTCTTCTATATGATATTTTTTCATTCATCAATCTCTATCATTCTTCGCATGTGCTTATATCATGGGAGGTGTATCACAAATAAAAATCAGAGGCAATCTTCCCCGTACTTGTTCATTAGGGGGATTTGTTGCTCGACAATATGTTCTCTTACATGCCAAAAACAGTAACGGTGCCGAGCAGTTGGAAATACCATCTTGATGGTATCATCTATCTGGGCATTCTGATCAGTAATAATCATTTTTGATGTAACTCCGTGCATGTATTTGAGCAATTTATTGAATAGCCAAATAAATGTATCTCTCTGCTCATCCACAAGCAATGCACAACCAAACAAAATTAACTGTTGATGATGATTTTCTTCAATGAATGGAGCAAATGACAGGTTTAAGTGATTAGTCTTGTATGTGTCAAAAACAATCACATCACAAAAACTCAAATGCGAGGAGATTTCTCTTCCATCAGCCCAAAAAATACTTCTAAGTGTGCTCACATTATCAACTGCACTTGCAAAGAAAAATTCTGAATCGGACTCAACTTTTTCTTAAAAATATTTGATGACCAAAATAAACTCCTAGCCAATGTTATTTCTCCGGTGTCAAATAAAATCAATAACTTATTGCGGGCTTACTTCTTCTCAACCTTCTTCGTGGTTTATTACATTAACAACACTGGAAATATTTGAAGGACGAATTCTTACATCAACCAAATTGGTCATAATGCTTATACTAAGTTTTGATCGATTTGTCTGGTGAGAGTAAAAGTGATGGACCTTGTCCGGGCTTGATAAATCATGTGAATGAGAATTAGTAAACTTGGTGACAACCTAAAATCTTTGATGTGATAATAAGCGAAGACCTACATGCATCTCAGAAGGATACTCAACTCTAGTATTGATTCGACAGTTGATTGTAAGTCCATATTGTCTTTTGTCAGACAACTTCTTCACATCCTTCTTGTTGCAACAAAATTTTCTACAAATAACTTCGTGAGGAGGTCTATGTGACTTATCTATTCCTTTTTTTCTTACGCCAAAATCTTTATTCCTTGCATAAGTATTGTAGAAATTGTATGCTTCATCATATATGAAAAATTGTTGTCCTAAAAGAATAACTAAGCTCTAGACATTTCTCTATGTAAATTCAGATCCTACTAAAATAATTGTTGAACTAAATAAAAATCACATATCTGAATTATAATAAATAAAACTGCGACTAAGGTCGCAGTTATAAAAATAGCTGTGACTATAGAATAAAAGACTGCGACTGTAGTCGCAGCTTCAGGATGTCCAGTTTTTTTGTAAAAAAAGTGATATTTTGTAAGACTACGACCTCTGTCGAAATCCTTAATATATTAAAGGACTGCGCAAAAGGTCGCACATGTAAGTTAATTACGGACTGCAGGTTAGGTCGTAGTTATATAGATACTATTAAAAACGCGACTGTAATTATAATAAATACTGTGACCTTAGTCACAATACTTACAAACCATGAGAAAAAACATGTAATTTTAAAATTAAATAACTATGACTGAGGTCACAATTAACAAAACTGTGAAATTGTTAACTGAAAAAATGACGACTTTGGTAAAAATAATTATTGTTTTGTAAAACGTAAACTAGGTCGCAATTCCATCTAGGTTACCCAAGTTTTTTACATATAAGAAATTGTGGGAAAAAAAAATAAAAAAAGGATAAAATGAAAATCTCTTGATCAGCATCCAAAGCTTTCAACTCTTTAAGATTTTCAATATTCGGTGAGAAAGTTAAACACGATGATATATGGTTTATATTTAGATCAGAGAAAAAGATCGGGGACGTCGGCGACCTGAATTGACAGGAAATGTGTTCTGGTCGGTGTCAACATTAAAATAGAAAATGAGATCCCGATGAAGAGCTTGGAGATCTAAGTCTGTAAAGTAAAAAAAAGTATCTGATCCGGATCCCGCTTTTTTTAGAAAAACTTTATGAGCGAAAACTCAAACCTAGATCTGACAGTGCGCGAAACAAGAAAAGAAGAGAAATAATAATAAAAAATAGCAGGATCTTTACCTTTTACCGCAGGGGATTTAGTAATTTCACTTGTTCCAATAGTCACAACTTATTGATGTGGCTAATATGTGTCACGTCATCGCAGACTGAGAGAGACTCTTAATTGTCGGCTGAGGAACATATTTCTGATACACACACTTCGTGGATGTGTCTTGTCACTCACAAGTATTCATGAACAATGCTATCGACTTCAATGGGGCTACAACCAGGCTCTTTCTTCATTCCTTTGTCATTTAACCTAGTCCTAATTCTTGCAACATCTTCCCATCTTCCAGCTTTAGCATAAATATTTGACAACAGGACATAATTGCTGGAATTCTTAACCTCAATTTCAAGAAGATTACTGGCTACATGTTCAGCAAACTCTATGTTTCCATGAACCTGACAAGCTCTAAGGAGAGAGCCCCAAATGGCTCCATCGGGCTTTACATCCATCTTCTTCATAAGGGCATCAGCCTCTTTGAAGAGCCTGGCTCGGCTGAGGAGATCTATCATACAATCGTAGTGCTGCAATTTGGGTGATATTTTATGATACAACTTGCCAGTTTCTACCATACCCGCATGACTACTACAAGCTGACAGAATTCCGACAAAGGTCATTTCATCTGGTTTGAGGCCTTCTTTCTTCATTCTTTCATAACATGCCAAAGCTTTATCCGCAAGACCATGCATCGCTAGGCCTGCTACCTGTGCATTCCAAGAAGACAAGCTTTTGATTTTCATTGCAATAAATACTTGCTCTGCCAGCTCCACACTTCCATACTTGCATATCAACGAGGCTAGTGTAGAGGGAAGCATTCTAGTAGAACCTTCCTCTTTCATGTCCTTGTCAATTTAAGCATGAATCCATTTTCCAATATTAAGAGCTCCCAAATAGGCCATTGCAGGGGCGGAATTAAGAATAAATATTGGGGTGGGCTGTAATCTTTTATAATATATGCTTGTACAATATATGAATTTGTCATAAAAATAAAATAATATTATCTACTAAATCAGAGACGGAACCAGAATAAATTTAAAAAAAAAAAACCAAAATAGAAAGGGGTCTAAGGTAATATATGAAAAAGTGAAAGGGGTGTAAGGCAATATATGAAAAAATGGGGCGGGTTATAGCCCGACCGAGCCAACACTTGGTTCCGTCCTTGCCATTGCTGGAAGAACATTTAAGAAGGTGACTGATGTGTGTGCTTTATATACATGTTTTACATCACATTTAATGCTGCATAGATTTTTTTTATTAGTGTTATTTTGCAGATTTTAGGTAAAGAACAAATTAGAAGAAAAAGTGCGAAAATTGGCAAACTGGCGATATCAAATGAACAAAAGAAACGCAAAACCAGAGAATTGAAGCAGAGTTGGGATATCTCAGTAGAGCTTTCACGCAAAATCAGAAATTTCACAAAAATCTGAGACTAAAATGGACCAAGAGTTTGGTTACCGGCCGTAGATTTCGGCCAAGCAGCCGTAGATCAGTCAACGGGAATACCAACTCAGAGGTCAACACGAGTCAAAAAGCGAAGCGCCAATATAGCAAAAAGTTCGATCAGCCAGCTGGCTTTCCAAAATTACACGAGTTTCTAAAAAAATTCTATCCTTAAGCAATGCCATAGTTCGGCCAGCTGGCCGAACTATGGCATTGCTTAAGGATAGAATTTTTTCAGAAACTCGTGTAATTTTGGAAAGCTAGTTTTTTTTATTCGACTAGGATTCTACTGCTCTCTGTTCTATATAAACGCCGCCAAGCCTCTTATAAAATATACAATTTTATTCTATCTTTTATTTTTAGCGAAAATAAATAATATTCTGCTGTTAACCATTAACTCTCAAAGTACTTTTAGCAGGAAATTCGTCAAGCCTTCCTCTTTATTGGTGCTCTCTTACGTTTCTTTTCTTTTCTTTTAATTGATTCTATTCCATGATCTCTTTCAATACTATAATGTGTTTTATTTTCATAGTTATGAACTAAATTTTCATAACTAGGGGCATGATGTAGGAATTGTATTGAGGGTATGAGATTATGTTTTGTGCAACTTCTCTTATGCGTTTTATAAAGTTTAAATCTTTTATATGCTAAGTTGTAGCACCCCGTTCCTGGGATACGTACCCAGATACGTGTCCCAAAATTTTTCGACCGTATTAATTAAATTTTCTTCCAGTATGTGTTTTGGGTTGTGATTGCTTATATTATTACATATCGGATCTGGGTTCTCAGACCTAGAGTTAGCCCTGACCCGGACCACGAACCCGATACCAGCCTGTAACCCGATTTGACATTTCTGGTAGTCTGATTTACCGATTTCAGTTTCAGATATTATTTTCTAAAATTTTAGATTTTTCATGATTTTCTGAAATTTTTCAAAATTTTTCTGCAAAATCTCCAAAATCGGTGTCGGTCGGCATCGCTGACTGATTCCCAGATTTTTTTTATTTTCAAACGAGATTAAATTTTCAAAAATGGTTTTCATGTTATGTCTTCAAATTTTGTTTTCTTTCTAAATATTTTTTTTAGATTTTTCTAAATTTATCAAATTTAACCGATTCTGGTGGCCGCCTGTATCGCTGAAAGATTGCAGGATTTTAATTTGAAAATAAATTGAATTTGTCAAATTTGATTTCACAAATATCTTAAAATAATATTTTCTATTTTTGAATTTTTTTATGGAATGTTTCTGAAGCAGTCGGATTTTCGCCCTATTAAAATAATAATATTAATTACCGATCTTATGTTTTCTTGATTTTTCCTTCTCTACTCCCCTATTTTGTACTCTCAGATATTATAATAAATAAATTATTTAGTAATAAAATTTTATATTATTTTCTTTTCTTTTTCCTTTTTTTTTCCTTTTCTTTAATTTTCTTTCTTTTCTTCTTTTTCTTTTCTTCTCCTTCACTCCACCCCATATACCCTGCTTTTTCCTTCCACCACCGCCTGCAGCAGTAGCCAGGCCATGATAGGCTGCTGCTGCATCCCCTCTCCCCCCCTCCCTATTCATCATATCTCTTATCTTCCTTCTCCATTTAATCTCCTTTCTCCTTCCTTCTCCTTTCATTTCCAATTTCATTTTAACTCCAACCAATTTCAACCAAAAAACCAAACTACCCTCTTCACCGTCGCCGCCTCCACCGCCGCCGCCGCCGCCGCCCCTATAGTCGCCAGCCATCCCTTCTCCCACATCTCCTTTCCACTCCTCAACCTCCTTCAACCTCCACCAACCACCCACCACTTCTAATTTCAATCAAACCCATCACCATTACTTCCCTTCCTCCTCCAAAATTCACCACCATCTCCATCAAATCCACCACTCCCACCACCCCATCATCACCTCCTCCTCTAACTCCTGACCACCTCTAACAATCACCACAACCACCATAACCACCACCACCATCAACTACCATCACTACTCCTCCACCAAACAACATCAAACCAAACAACTCCACCACCAACCTCCCCTCCCCAGGGCAGCCGTGCCGCCCCCAATCTCCGGCGGCGCCACCGCCACCCCAGGGCCGCCGGCGGTGGTCTGCCGCCGGCCACCGAACACCCTCCTTCCCTCCATTTTCTTTCTTTCTTCTTCTTTCTTTATTTCTTTCTTTCTTTCTTTTCCCTTTCTTTTCCTAAAATACCCACTTTTCTACATCCCTAAAATACCCTCCATCTCACCCCCAAATTGCTTCCCCATAATTACAATCATACCCCTCCTCTTTTAATTCCTATTTCCTCTTCTAAAAATACCTTATATTCTCTCTTTCGCTCTCTCCTTCCTATATCTCTCTCTCTCTCCTCTCTCACATTCCCTCTTTAATATTTATTATTATATTATAGTTATATATTTTAATATATAAATATGGGCTAGTGGCTTGCTCGCAAGGGTTCGCGGACTTCCCGGATTTTAACCCGGTATTTCATTCCGGTTTCAGGCGGGTGCTTTATATGAAACTTAAAAATAACTACCCTTAATTTATTGCATGATATTGATATGTGAATATCGTATTACTACCGTAACATATCTAACAGTTGCTACTGTAATTTTTAGTACCGACTCCTTGTTATACGAGATAATATATGATATTGCACTCGGTATTTACCCAACACTTGACATGTTATACTTGACACGTGACATCTGACACCGACATTTGACATGTTATACTTGATATATGATTTATGACATCGGCACTCGGTATTTACATCGGCACTCAGTATTTACACCGGCACTTGATATGTTATACTTGACACCCGATCCTGACACCCAGTATATGGCATGCTTTGATGTGGTACAAGTACATTGACTTGACATCGTGACCCTTGACTGGACACTATCACCCCTGATACCTGCATTATATAAAAAATTCATGACTATCACTTTTACGGGGATTTGGCATGATTATTATATTATTACCAGACATTTGGTACTCCTGAACTCCTGTATACTTAAACCCCTGAAATAGGGAGGCTCCTGACATTACTCCTGATATTATACTCCTGTTGACCCCCGTAATAGGATAACCATGGATATTGGACTTTTGTGAATACCCTGTGGACTTTATTATTTAATACTCTGTTATATTTAAACAACATATATCGGGACAGGAGAAATTGATGGGTATCGATATAGCTTCTGTGTTTATGGTGGCCATACATATGTTGTACAACTAATTCCTGGGATTCGACCTGGAGGCCACCAGGCGCTTCTGAGGGGTGTACTGACACCCCTACCCCCTGCCTGCTTGCCAGATATGCTATAATCCCTGGGCATATCCTTGTGGGGAACGATAACACTCTATTCCTGTTCGGGCGTATACTAAGACCTTCGAGCATATAGTAAGTCCTGGTACCTAGTGGTATGTTCCGGCTCAGTACTGGATACTCCTAGACCATTGTCCTTAGCATGCACAGGACCTATTCTAACATGGTTCGTCGTTCCCCATCAATTTCCAATAACCAACCTCGCTCGATTTGTATGCGGAAGTATATGGTACGGGCCATATACCGACACATACAAATTGAACGAGTTTTAATAATAACTTGATAATTGACTTCATGCTACATGAATTTTATTGTCATTTCCATACTTGCTATTTATTGTAGTTACTCCATGCTTACTAATTTGATTACATGACTTTTGACCACCTATACTTGCTTTTATTTCATGCCACATAAATTCTAATATCATTTCTATATTTCTCTATTTATTGTGGTTATTCCATGCTTATTGATTTGAGTACATTATACTGGACGTGATGCACTTGCTTTTATTTATACATACCATTTGGGTTCTTCTTACACTCGCTGGGTTGCCCACTAACAACCTTAGATTTGCATGTTCAGATCTTGTAACTTGGACTGAGGTGGACCCTTCAACTGAGGACCAGGCCTACTTCGAGGAGTAGGCAGATCAGCCCTAGCTCCATCCTATCTTTCCCCGCTCATGAGACTCTTTCAGCTCGTGAGTTCCTATCTTTTGTACCCTGTATAGTCTACTTTTGTACTACCTGGTGATGTAATATTTATATAATATTATGTCACAAACTGTGATGACCGAGTACTTATACTATTTTGTGTTGGAATGTATAACACCACGTATTTTCGCACTTTGATCCCCATATTGTGTTGTATTGATGCTTAGTGTACGTACGCGATGGTACCATCGCCCTGTGTATGTACGTCATAGTGGCGTCCCCGTATCCGCAGGAACGGGGCGCCACAGGTTGGTATCAGAGCCCAGGCTCTCACACTTTCAGTACAGCCAGTCTGCAGATTAATGTTGGATTAATTTGCAACTGGGTCACACGAGTCAGTGCTATACATTTCAATCACAAGTATGAAGTTATCTATTCTTTCCTTGAAATCCATCCCTTGACTTCTGAAATCTCATAATTTCGTCACCTTTGCATCTGGCTCGAATATAGAGAGACGAGGGACACATAATGGTCCTGGCACTTTCCATGACAGTCCGTACGGTAAGAACGACATGATGAGGATACTCTAGGGGATGATGAATAGTCAGCAGCAGCAGACAGAGCTCTTGCGTCAAGGATTGATGACTGCACCCCAAGAGCAAAGGTCGGGTACTTTGTCAGATTTCAGGAGATTATAGTCGGCAGAATTTTCAAGTACGGAGAAGCCCGTGAATGCAGAGTAGTGGTTGATCGACATGACCGATCTTCTGAAGGCAGCCTGAATTCCTGGTGAGAACCCGGTGGAAGTGGGCAAGATCCAGCTAAAAGATGTGGCGAGGACCTGGTGGTTAACCGAAGAGGCGAGATTGGAGAAGTCCATCTCTTGCGACCAGTTCTCGAAGGGCTTCTATGAGAGATTTTTCCCTGCAACTTCTTAGAAGGAGATGGAGGAGCAGTTTATTAGGCTGCCGCAGTGGAATCGATCGGTGGATGAGTATGCTGCTAAATTCCTGAGACTTAGTCAGTTTGCACCATATATGGTGGCTGACGAGGAGAAGAGAGCTAGCAGGTTTCAGCAAGGATTGAGAGTGGATATCCAGATGTTGCTTATACCCCACCAGCTGAAGACTTACTCCCAAGTTCTTTCTATAGCTCATGATGTGGAGCAAGAGTTGGAGAAGAAGAGAGTTGAGCTGCAGCACAAGCCTATGAAGCGTCAATTCTAGCAGGTGCAGAGAGGGAATCCAGTCAGATCTTTTGGTGCCCCTGTAGCCAAGCGGCCTTTTCAGCCTCTTCTCAGCAGCTTGTGTATGAATACTGTCAGAAAGCTGGACACAATCAGCAGAACTGCCATATGGCCAATGGACTGTGTTTGGCATGCAGAGTCGACAACCACTCAGTGGGAGAGTGTCCATTTAAGAAGACCTGGAATGTAGCTCCAGCACCACCAGAACTTCCAGCACGAGTGGCACCACCAGCACTTCCAGCTCGAGCAGCTCCCCCAGCATTTTTGGCACCATCGATGAGGAGGAATCTAGGACCAGTAGGCAGAGAAGCTCCACTTCCACCCCAGTGTTGGACTCTGAGTCAGGCTCAGAGGGGACCCAGGACCAGAGTAGGCTGCGGGAGAGGTTAGGCCTACAACTTGACAGCAGAGGAAGCTGAGGCATCTAAAAAAGTAGTAGCAGGTACAATCTTGGTCCACTCAGTTTCAGTCTAATCACTCTTTGACTCCAGTGCATCATATTGCTTCATATCCAGTAGATTTACTGCTTTGCATTCTATACGCCTAGTATGTATGGGTGACCAGTGGAAAATTAGTACGGAGAATAGGGTAGTCATTACTATCAAGATTTGCAGGGCATGCAATGTGGAGTTGTGTAGCAGAAAGTTGAAGGACGACATGTTCGTACTGCACACTGAAGGGTACGATGTGATCCTAGGCATGACTTGACTCAGCAAGTATCATGCGGTGATCGACTGTTGGAACAAGAAGGTGATTTTCAGAATTTCACACCAACCAGAGTTTCAGTTCATTGTAGAGCGCAAGTCCTCAGGAAGGAGGATCAACTGGATTGTGCCACCATAGAAAATAAGAAGAAGACGGTGTCAGTGTGGAATGAATTCTTGGATGTATTTGAGGATATATCAGGACTTTCACCTGATAGAGTTGTGGAGTTCTCTATTGACATTATTCTAGGAGCGACTCCCATCTCTAAAGCACCGTATCAGATGGCACCAAATGAATTGGCTATATTAAAGGAGCAGCCGCTAGAGTATTCGAGCAAGGGTCTGATCAGACCGAGTACTTCATCTTGGGGAGCACCAGTGTTATTGGCAAACAAGAAGGATGGTGGCAAAAGATTGTGTATTGATTATAGAGAATTGAACAAAGTCACCATTAAGAACAAATACCCTTTGCCAAGGATTGATGATTTCTTTGATCAACTTTATGGGGCCCAATTGTTCTCAAAGTTAGATCTGCAGTTGGGGTACCATCAGTTGAAGGTGAAGAAAGAAGACATCCAGAAGACGGCATTTAGGACTCGCTGTGGTCATTACGAGTTCTTAGTATTACCTTTTGGAGTTACAAATGCCCCCAACAGTATTTATGGACTTGATGAATAGTATCTTCTCACCATATTTGGATAAGTTTGTGTTGGTATTCATTGATGATATTTTGGTCTATTCCAAGAGTGAAGAAGAGCATGTAGAGCATCTGAGGGTTGTGCTACAGACGCTCCGACTTGAGCAGCTTCATGCCAAACTTAGTAAGTGTGAGTTAGGCTAGAGAGTATAGCATTCTTGGACCATGCTGTTTCTAAGGAAGGAAACTCGGTGGATCCTAGCACGATTCAGGCAGTGAAGGATTGGCCAACTCTGAAGTCAGTAACAGAGATCAGAAGCTTCATCGGATTAGCTGGATATTATCTAAGGTTCGTGTAGGACTTCTCTAAGATTGCAACTCCTTTGACCAAGCTTACCAGGAAGGGAGAAAAGTATATATGGACTAAGGAATGTGTGTCTGCCTTTGAGGAGTTAAGAACAAATTGATTTCAGCTCCAATCTTGAAGACACCCTCAGGCACAGGAGGAATAGTTGTATATAGTGATGCATCAGGGAAGGGTCTTGGATGTGTATTGATGCAGCATGGACATGTGGTAGCTTATGCATCTAGGCAATTAAAGCCACATGAGAAGAACTACCCAACACATGATCTAGAGCTGGCAGCTGTGATCTTTGCGTTGAAGATATGGAGACATTACTTGCTTGGTGACCAAGTATTGATTTATACTGATCACAAGAGTTTGAAGTACATTTTCACCGCGAAGGAGTTGAACAAGAGACGATGGCTCAAGTTGATGGAAGATTATAATATAGATCAGCAGTACCATTCTTGCAAGGTTAATGTTGTACCGGATGCCTTGAGTAGAAGACCTGAAGCCAACATGGTAGTGCTGCTCATTTAGCAAGAGGAGTTACTCAAGGAGATGAGGCGGCTAGACTTGATGGTGATTCGGAGGGCCAATGAATCTGTACAGTTAATGGCATTTCAGATCGAGTCGACATTGATGGAGGAGATCAGAGAAGTACAGAGAGAAGATCCCAGATTGCTAAAGTTCTGAGAGCAAGTGGAAGAAGGCTAAGGTCAGATGTTTGCATAGATACTGATGGTGCACTCTATTTCAGGGGTAGAATTTGTGTGCCTCAGGGGGATATTAGAGAGAAGATCTTAACTGAGGTCCACAGCTCAGCTTATTCTATACACCCTGGAGGAACTAAGATGTATCAGGATCTGAAGCAACATTTCTGGTGGAATGCGATGAAGAAAGAGATTGCACAATATGTGGTAAAGTGTCTAGTGTGTCAGCAAGTGAAGGCTGAACACCAAAACCAGTTGGATTACTACAGCCTTTGTCAATACAGGGATGGAAATGGGAGCATGTTACTATGGATTTTGTCACTGCTCTACCCCACAGTCCAAAGAGGAATAATGCAGTATGGGTAGTTGTTGACCATCTCACTATGTCAGCACATTTCATACCATTCAGAGTGGGACAATCTACAGATCTTCTGGCAGACAGGTACATGGGGGAGATTGTTCGACTGCATGGAGTTTCTATTAGTATCATGTCGGACAGAGGCACGAGGTTCAGATCTCACTTTTGGGAGAGCCTTCAACAGAGTCTGGGGACCCGTCTGAAGTTTAGAACATCTTATCATCTAGAGACAGATGGGCAGTCCGAACAGACCATACAGATCCTAGAAAACATGTTGAGGGCTTGTATGATAGACTTCAAGGGATCGTGAGAAGACCATCTACATTTGGCAGAGTTTTCCTACAATAACAGCTATCAGGAGAGCATCAAGATGGCTCCGTTCAAAGCCTTATACGGCAGGAGATGCAGATCACCATTGTGTTGGGATGAAGTTGGTGAGAGCAGACATTTGGGACCGGATGTGATAGTACAGGCAGTGGACAAGATCAGAACCATCCAAGAGCACCTTCGTGCGACACATGACAGATAGAAGAGTTGGGCAGATTCTAATAGAAGACAGTTGGAGTTTCAGGCGGGAGAGCATGTGTTTCTGAGGATATCTCCGACCAAGGGAGTGATCATATTTGGTGCACGTGGGAAGCTGAGTCTGAGGTAAATAGGCCCGTTCGAGATATTGGAGCGAGTAGGAGAAGTGGCCTACAGATTGGCACTGCCGCCATCACTGGAAGGAGTACACAATGTGTTCCATGTGTCACAGCTGAGAAGATATATCAGGGACGAGAGCCATGTATCAGATTATTCAGAGTTGGAGTTGTAGCCAGATTTTTTTTTTATACTGAGCAACCAATGGCTATTATGGACAGAAGTGTCAAGACCCTGAAGAATCAGATCATCCCATTAGTGCTAGTTTCATGGAATAGGTATAGTTCAGGAGAAGCCACTTGGAAGCGGGAAGACGTCATTTGTGATCGTTACCCGCATCTGTTTGCGCCTTGAGAGGTAATTTTCTTATGAACTTCATCTCTTGTCTTATCAATTCTTTATTTCCATGTTTATCTTCTTCCTTATCGTAATTTCGAGAAAGAAATTTTTGCTAGAAGGGTAGATTGTAGCACCCCGTTCCCATGATATATACCCAGATACGAGTCCCAAAATTTTTTGACCGTATTAATTCAATTTTCTTCCAGTATGTATTTTTTGGTTGTGATTGCTTATGTTATTGCGTATCGGATCTGGGTTCTCAGACCTAGAGTCAGCCCTGACCCGGACTGGGAACCCGATACCAGCCTGTAGCCCGATTTCACCTTTCTGGTAGTCTGATTTAACCGATTTCAGTTTTAGACATTATTTTCTAATATTTTAGATTTTTTATAATTTTCTGAAATTTTTCAGAATTTTTCTACAAAATCTTCAAAACCGGTGTCGGTCGGCATCGCTAACTAATTCCCAGATTTTTTTAATTTTCAAACGGGATTGAATTTTCAAAAATGGCTTTCATGCTACTTCTTAGAATTTCATTTTCTTTCTAAATACATTTTTGGGATTTTTCTAAACTTATCAAAATTTGACCGATTTTGATATCGGCCGGTATCGCTGGAAGATTCTAAGATTTTTAATTTGAAAAGTAGATTGAATTTCTCAAATCTGATTTTATCAAGTATCTTAAAACAATATTTGCTATTTTGAGAATTTTTCGGAATGTTTCTGAAACAGTCAAATTTTTGCCCTATTAAAATAATAATATCAATTATCGATCTTATCTTTTCTTGCTTTTTCCTTCTCCACTCCCCCACTTTGCACTCCAAGATATTATAATAAAAAAATGATTTAATAATAAAATTTTTATACTATTTTCTTTTCTTTTTCCTTATTTTTCCTTTTATTTAATTTTCTTTCTTTTCCTTCTTTTTCTTTTCTTCTTCTTCACTCCACCCCCCATACTCTGCTTCTTCCCTTCCACCGCCGCCTGCAGCAGTAGCTAGGCCATGATGGACTGCTGTTGTTGCCCCTCTCCCCCTATCCCCATTCATCATATCCCTTCTCCTCCTTCTCCATTTAATCTCCTTCCTCTTTCCTTTTCTTTTCTTTTCTTTTCCAATTTCATTTTAACTCCAACCAACTTCAACCAAAAAATCAAACTGCCCTCTTCACCACCGCCGCCTCCACCATCACCACCGCCGTCGCCACCCCCCATAGCCATCGGCCATCCCTTCTCCCACACCCCCTTTCCACTCCTCCACCTCCTTCAACCTCCACCAACCACCCACTACTTCAAATTTCAACCAAACCCATCACCATCACTTCCCTTCCTCCTCCAAAATTCACTACCATCTCCATCATATCCACCACTCCCACCACCCCATCATCACCTCCACCTCCTTCTCTTACTCCCCACTGCCTCCAACAACCACCACAACCACCATAACCACCACCATCATCAACTACCACAACCACTCCTCCACCAAACAACACCAAACCAAACAACTCCACCACCAACCTTCCCTCCCTAGGGCAGTCGCGCCGCCCCCACCTCCGGAGCGGCGCCGCAGCCCCAGGGCTGCCGGCGGTGGCCGTCCGCTGGCCACCGGACACGCCCTCCATCCATTTTCTTTCTTTCTTCTTCTTTCTTTATTTCTTTCTTTATTTTCTTTTCCCTTTTTTTCTTAAAATACCCACTTTTCTACATCCCTAAAATACCCTCCACCTCACCCCCAAATTACTTCCCTATAATTACTATCATACCCCTCCCCTTTTAATTCCCATTTCCTCTTCTAAAAGTACCCTATATTCTCTCTCTCCCCTTCCTACAACTTTCTCCCTCCTCTCTCATTCCCTCTCTAATATTTATATACATATATATATATTTATATTTATATATTTTATATATAAATATGGGCTAGTGGCTTGCTCGCACGGTTCGCGAACTTCTCGGATTTTAACCCGGTATTTCATTCCGGTTTCAGGCGAGTGCTTTATATTAAACTTAAAAATAACTACCCTTAATTTATTGCATGATATTGATATGTGAACATCGTATTACTAGCGTAACATGCCTAACACTTGCTACTATAATTTTTAGTACCTGACTCCTTGCTATAGGAGATAATATATGATATTGCACTCGGTATTTACCCGACACTTGACATGTTATACTTGACACGTGACATCTGACACTGACACTTGACATGTTATACTTGATATATGATTTATGACACCGGCACTCGGTATTTACACTGGCACTCGGTATTTACACCGGCACTCGGTATTTACACCGGCACTTGATATGTTATACTTGACACCTGATCCTGACACCCGGTATATGGCATGTTTTCATGTGGTACAAGTACATTGACTTGACATCGTGACCCTTGACCGGACACTATCACCCCTGATACCTTTATTATATAGCATATTCATGACTATCACTTTTACGGGGACTTGGCATGTGATAGGTAGTAAAAAATACATATTTATCACTACATTTACTATCACATTTTCATATTTATTCCTACAATTATGCACTGTTACTAATGTTTTATTATTTAATGTGTGCAGGCCTTGAGTAATTAATTAAATAAAGAATAAAGCCATAAATGAAGCCCAAAAGCTCATGTGCAAGCCCAAGCGCAAAAGTTGCAATTACCAAGTGTAAAAGTTGCAATTACTAAAAGAAGAGAGAAGGGATAGACTCTACTCAACTCTAAATGCTTGCACGACAAGGATAAAGATAAAAGGAGGAGAGTACAAAGATAAAATTCGTTTTAAAAGATTTGGCAGATTTGGTTTTAGGGTAACTTGCTTCCCAAGTTATCCTGAATTTTCAAACTAATGAGTCGGTATACAACTTCCAGAAGGATATATCCAGATGGACGGACCAAAGGAGGCTACGCGTGAAAGCGCGTGGCCATGGACCACACTGTGGCTGCGGAAACGCGGCCATAGCCGCGTTTCCGCGGCAAGATGGACGAGTCTGGCGATAAGATTTTGTGGGAGAGTTGTACCGGGACTGTACTGCTTCCATCTCCTATAAATACCCCTACAGAGCAACAGAGAAGGGCGAACAGCAGTACAGAAACAAATTTAGGGTTTTTCTTAGGCTAAATTTTTAGATTGTAACTTAGGTTTTTTTATGTAATTTTTATGTAACTGAGAGGAGAGGATACTTTCATGGAGGAAGGAGATCAAGCTTGTACTGAGGTGACATCGGTGTAAGTAAATCTTTTCTTCCATTGATAATTGAATCAAATCGAAGTTTGCTTCTTTTTTCTATTCTTGTTTTGCTTTTGTTTCCCTCTTTTGTGTTTGTGGATCCAAGTAAAACCAATAGCCTCGAAGTTTCCTTCTCCTTGCAAGTGCCGTTGATGGTTTATGAAGATGAACATCCATTTTCATGGTAGTATAGCTCGCCCTTTTATTTCATAGTGTAAATCGGGAATGGGGAAGATCTTATATTCCATGTTTCGCTCGCCTTCAAAGAAAGGTACATCGTTGATACGGTCCAAAGGTAAGCAGACGCCGAAGAGGTAAGTATGTTTTTAGTTTTTAGTTTTCTTTCTTTTATTTCTTTAGTGTAAATCACCAACACCACAATATTCCCAATCTCTTTCACACTTCTTCAATTTCATTGTAAATATCACTTCTAGTTTCTCCATCTTCTTAATCTACCACTTTCTTTCTGACCTGACTTTAACAACTAATAATTGTAGCATAAAAGAGAACTTACTAAACAAGCTTCCATCGCTAGTCTCTCCCTGTGGATCACGACCCGCATAGCCACTTGCTATAGCGGTAGAATTGAGCACCCTGCACTACTATTTTAAAAATTTTGAAATTCTGTATTTTTGTGCAGGTAAAATCTCAATCAGCATGATTATTATATTATTACCAGACACTTGGTACTCCTGAACTCCTGTATTCCTGAACTCCTATATACTTGAACCCCTAAAATATGGAGACTCCTGACATTAATCCTAATATTATACTCCTGTTGACCCCCGTAATAGGATAACCATGGATATTTGACTTTTGTGAATACCTTGTTGACTTTATTATTTGACACTCTATTATATTTAAACAACTTACACCGGGACAGAGGAAATTGATGGGTATCGATATAGCTTCTGTGTTTATGGTGGCCATACATATGTTGTACAACTAATTCCTAGGATTCGACCTGGAGGCCAGCAGGCGCTTCTGAGGGGTGTATTGGCACCCCTACCCCCTGCCTGCCTGCCAGGTGTGTTATAATCATCAGGGTATATTCTTGTGGGGAACGAAGACACTCTATTCATGTTCGGGAGTATACTAAGACCTTCGGGTATATAGTAAGTGAAAGCACACCTAGAGGGGGGTGAATAGGTTTAAGGCTAATCTAAAGATAAATGATGCGGAATTAAAACTAAATTGCTAGACTATTAGTGTAACCAAAGAGTGTAATTGAATTCTCGATGAAGGGCTCTAAACTGACTCCTCTAAATTCCTCAAATAAGAGTTGAGGTCCTATATGAAGCTCTCTTGGTTTAACACAAGTATGGCACACAACATATGAGCAATATGTGCAATGCATAATAAGAGAGACAGAGTTAAGAGATAGTGGATCAATTACAAAAAACAAGATATGTTTTGAGGTTCGAGCCACTGCTCTACTTCCCCGCCTTCACACAGAAGGATTTCCACTATATCATCCACACAGAACTTCCCACACAGGGAACCTCCACTGAGCATTTTGGGTAATACAATCTTGGAGTACACAACTCCTCTCTCAACCAATACAATCTCTACACAAGAGGTAAGGTACAACAACTATCACCTCTACACTTAGAGGGATGGGCACTTAGCCAAACAACAGTCAACCTCACACAAGAGGGATAAGGCTCAAAGCCACAACTCCACAATCACCTCTTCACTAAGAGGGATAATAACAAACCCAATTGCACAACCTCCTCTACACTTAGAGGGAAAGGCACAAAGCCAACTCTCCAACAATCATCTCTACACTTAGAGAGATACCAACCAAACCAAACTGAACCACTACAATCACCTCTCTTTAGAGGGATATCAACATAACCTCCACAATCACCTCTTACTAGAGGGATATCACAAAGTAAAGAAGGTTTACAACTCTTGGTGGTATCAGCAACCACAAACCAATTTTTGCACAAAGCTAGATCCTAATAAATAGGATAGATATGATAGCTTAAGTGTGAGAAAATAAAGAGTTTGAAAAATAATTCACAAAGAAAAACTCTTGGGAAAACTTCTAAAATAGCTATAGAAATAAAGATAAAAAACCAATTCTCAAAGACTCTATTTTTCTTTAAATTTTCCAACCCTTTTTAAAACAAATAAAGATGAAATCTTTAACTCCAACTCTTTTAAAATCTTGCTGTTAAGCACTTGTAAAGATGGGAATTTTTGCTCTCTAAAAATTTAGCTAAAACAGCTCAAGAGGATGGGTATTTATAGCCCACCAAAATTCTGCCCGTTGGTAGTCTGAAAAGTTCAAAAATGACCTTCAGGTCGATCGCCCGGTCGACCGGCCAATGGTCATTTTTATGATCGTTGAGCCACCGGTCGGCCGCCCGGTCGACCGGGCCTGGAAACAGAGAGCAACAGCTCTCTGCCGGTCGACCAGGGCTATTTCCAGATAGCAGAGCTCTTTAGACGGTTGACCGCCCAGTCGACCGGCCCACCAGCCCAAGCTGTCGTGCACATTTGTGCACGTCAGTCGACCAGTCCGGTCGGCCAACTTCTACAGTGGTCGACCGTCCGGTCGACCGGCAGAAGGCCAGGTCTAGCTTTAAGGGATTTAAAAACTTTTTTTTACCTTCTAAAAAATCCTATAAAATACACATAAATTCTACAAAAATAAGTTCTTTTATGATCTTAGAAATACAAATATGTGTGACTATATTTTGAACCATTTTTGTGATATTGAAAATAGGCTTAAATACAAAAATCGTATTTTCCAAACTTTGAATTTTTGAAATGAAAAACTGTTTTTCTCCAAAACTCATGTAAATACAAAAACATGATATTGAAACAAATTTGAAGCATGTTGTATATGGATAGAATCCAATATACATATAAAGATATATATCTATATTTTTGACATGAAATCCAAAGTCGGTTAAGCCGAAAATCAAAACCAACAAACTTTAAAAACTTGTGTGTGTATGTGAACTTGAGCATATCAATACTATCTAATCTTTACACAAGATCTAAACACTAAACTAAAACACAATTCGATGTCTTCTTATCTTCAAGCCGACTCGATCCAAACACGATCCACCGAGCTTGACTCCAACCGAGTGCTAGATGCGATCTTGACGCTCGAGCTTTTGAATCAACATGTGAAAACTCCAAAACTCCTTTGTTGAAGCTAATCACCTACTAATATCTTGATCAAATATCTAAAACTAAATATCACAAGATTATTAGTAAACTATAACTACATGAGTTAATCATCATCAAAACTAGAGTGAAGGGCCTCTGGGCCAACAATCTTTCCCTTTTTGATGATGACAAAACTCATGAAGTTATATGCATGGATTAAAGTTAAGCTTCATAGAAACTCCTTAACTCATGCATAGCAATAAACATAAAGATATGCAATGAATGCTCAACACAAACATGTATAAGTGAAGAATACTTCTCCCCTTTTGTATAAACAAAAACATATATACTCGATACCAATTATAAAAATAAACATGCATATATGATATCTATTGTAAGTAATCATGTATAGACTCAATTTCTAAAAACATGCATAAAAAATTCAAAGTCATTCTCCCCCTTTTTCTAAACATGCATATAAACTCAAAATCATTCTCCTCCTTTTTATCAATCATCAACAAAGGGCCAAAAAAAACAAACAATAAAGATACATATGTGATATATTTTCATGAAGAGGAGAGACGTTAAGTTAACTCCTCCTACATACATGCATTTATATGAAAAGAGATGACTAAACCTAACCACATAAAGCATAATATGCAATGTATAAAAGGAGATGTGAAACTCCTACTACACACGTGTACTACATACCAAAGAAAGGTCAATCACTTCAATATGACATACACTCAACATGAATCTATATATAGAGAAGATGTTAAGCTTCCCTTGCATATAAGCAATACAAATCAAAATATTATGATACCAATTGAAAAACATATCAATTTATGATAAAGGTATATATCGAAACATCATGATACCAATTTATGATACCAATTGAAATAAACAAAACATTTTGAAGATACCAATTGAAAGTAAACAAAAATTTTAAGATACTAAAAGATACCAACTGAAAATATCTTGATACCATTTAAAATGTCTTGTAAATCTGATATCAATGGAAAGTGAAACATTGTATGTTTTTGATACCAATTGAAATATATATATATATATATATATATATATATATATATATATATATATATATATAATATATATATATATATATATATATATATATATATAGGAAATCTTGATTGTTGGCCGGAGGCCTTCCTCTCTAGTTTTGATGATGATTAACTCATGTAGTTATGTTTACTAATAATCTTGTGATTTTAGTTTCAGATCATTAAGCAAGATATTAGTTGGTGATTAGCTTCAACAAAGGAGTTTTTGGAGCTTTTCATAGTGATTCCGATGCCAGAGCGTCAAGATCATTCATAGCCATGCTCGTTGGATCATGGTGTTTTGGACCGAGTCACCTTGAAGATGAAGATCGTCAAGAAGACTTAGGTATCCATAGTTTAGTGTGTTTAGATTCATTTGTAAAGCTTAGTATAGTTGATATGCTCAAGTGCACAATACACACACAAGTTTTTATGTTTTAGATTTTGGTTTTCATGAATGGTAATCAAAACAAGTTTACTTTGTTTTTATGTATATTAGATGTGTTCAATATACATACATGCTTCATATCTTAAACAAACTTATTTTGATATGCCTATTCATGAGTTTTAGGAAAAATCAGATTTCCTTATAGAAAATCCAAGTTTGATGAAATACGAGTTTTGGTTTTTTGGTAAAAATGTTGAGACACAAAAATAGTTTCATATGCTTGATATTTGAGTTGAAATTTTTATCACATGTTTATATATCAATGCAAAATGATAAAACTATTTTTGGGTATTTTTACAAGACTTAAAAGAATTTTTAAAAATTTTTAACAAGTGTTTCTGTCCTAGATTTGTGGCTGACAGGCCAGGTCGGCCGACCGCACGGGTCGACCGCACCAAAGGCCGGTCGACCCTTGCGGTCGATCGACGTGCACAGGCTTGTGCACGTCTGGCAGTCACAGGGTCGGTCGGCCGGGCGGCCGACCGGACCAGAGAGCTTTGCTCTCTGTATCTGGGCGGTCGGCCGTGCGGTCGACCGGGTTGCCCCAACGGTCACTTTTCTGACCGTTGGCGGTCGGCCGGGCCGGCCGACCGGTAGCCTGTCAGGCTACCAGATCAGCCTAACGGCTAGTTTTGTTTTGGGGCTATAAATACCCCATCTCTTTAGGGTTTTAACCAAGATTTTTAGAGCTAAAATTTCCAGACTTTCTCTACTATTTTAACAAGTTTTCAAAAGAGTTTTGTGCCAAAAAGATTCATCTATTTGTTTTTAAGTGTTTTGTTTTTTTTAAAGAAAATAGGTTTTTGGAATTGGTTTCTTGTTCTTCATTTCTATATCAATTTGGTATTTTCCCAAGAGTTTTTCTTCGATCAAAACACTTAGTTTTTCCACACTTGAGCCTATCTTCTATCCTAATCTATTTAGGATCTTTGTTTTGTGAAAAAGAGAAATAGAGAGATTGTTTATGGTTGAAAGAAACCACTTGTTGTAAACACCCTTGCCTTTGTTTGTATCCCTCTTTGGTAGAGGTGATCGGGTGATTGGTTTGCTCCCTCTATTGTGAGGTGGAAATTGTTTGCTGGCTACGGGCCTTATCCCTGTTCGGTAGAGGTGGATTGTGGTTGTATTGCCTCGGTGGCATTGTAAGGTTGAGAGAGGAGTTCGGTACTCCTTTAGTGGATTAGAAATCCTTCTTGGTGAAGGCGGGGACGTAGAGCTAGGGGCTCGAACCTCGAAACATATCTTTGTGTTTGCATTTGATCCATTGCCTCTTAACCCTCTCTCTTTATTTTGTGCAAAGCATCATTCATATCATCATATCATACTTGCTTGCATTTGTGTTGTCCTTGCATTGATTCATATTGCTTATTCATTATATGCTTAGATTGCTTGTGTGTGTGCCTCACTTGTACTTAACCATAAGAGCTTCATATAGCACCTCAACCCATATCTAGGGGAATCAAGAGGAGTTAGTTCAGAGCCCTTCACGGAGAATTCGGCTACACTTGTGTGTTGTACTAAGTGTGTTGCAATATTGTTTTAAGCTTCCGCATTTAGCGCATTTAGTTTATAGATTAGCATATCACCTATTCACCCCCCCTCTAGGTGATTTACAATTGGTATCAGAGCCTACGCTCCTGATATTAGGCTTAACATCCTAGGAGTGAGATCCTTGTTTCCTAATCTCATTTGTATTTGCTTGTTTGCACACATATAGTTTACATCCATGGACTTCATGACCCCACCTATGTTTGACCCTTCCAACATCATTGTTTGGAAGATTAGGATGTCCGTTTACTTACAAACCCTAGGACATAAGGTTTGCCTTGCCATGACCAAGGAATCCTACCTTAGTGATAGTAAGCATATAGGGGCCAATGCACAAGCCCTTGAGGCCATTAGAAGCACTTTATCTAAAGATTATCTTATGAGTGTTTCTAACCTTGATTCCGCCTTTGCAGTGTGGAACAAGTTGATAACAACCACCACCTCTGAGCTTCAATTGCCTATCCAACAAGAGGAGGAGACTAGTGGAGAATCCGATTCACAATGCTATATGATCCAAGGGAATGACTCCCTTGAGGTACAATCGGAAACTCAACTAGATAGTTTTGATTCTAGTTCTTCATGTGATGATCATGTTGATGCCCATGCTTTGAATGAAGAACTTTCTTTAGTTTGTGAGAAATTAATTGAGAAATATAAAGTTTTGAAAAAGAAAAGTCTAGGCACTAATAATGAAAATAAAAATTTGATTGCTAGACTTGATGTTGTTTTGCAAGAGAAAGAGGAGATTGCTAATGAGAGGGATTCATTAAAATCTCAACTTGATCTTGCACTTAAAGAAAATAAATTTTTGAAAAAAAAAAATGATTGTGAAACAATTTTGAAGAAAAATGAAAACTTGTCTTCAAAAGTTGACTTTGTTTTAAGAGAGAATGTTGCCTTGAAAAATAAATAATTTCTATTTCAAATGATTTAAATGTTTGTTTAGAGAAAAATATTGTTTTACAAAATAATATTGATGCACATGTTTGCCATGCTAGGGTAGTATCGCACACTTCACCTATTGCATGCTCCACTTTATCTTCAAGTGTTAAAAATGATATAAATATTTTGAAGAAGAGTGTTGATTGTTTGGGCTCCACTTTGAGCCAATGTGTTGTTCGGCATACACGCTTGGAATCTTTGTTTCGAAAGAAACAAGTTCCATCTATTTATGTACACCCCCCACGGCATACACATGCTCCTCACGGACACACCTATCACATGTATGCTCATGTGTACAATTGTACACATTGTGGACGTATGGGCCACCTTACTAAATTTTTCTTTGATAGATTACATACTTCAAATTTAGCAACTAAATTTGTTTGGGTTAGAGAAGGTACTAACCCTCATGGACCCAAAAGACAATGGGTACCAAAGACCACCCCTCGTGTGTTTGATGTAGGTGTGGGCTCTCACATGACGTGAGAGTAGAGGTACCTTGGAGTGGATGCGTTCCGTGCCTAAAGATCACTATTTGGATGCATCACTTTCAAGGGATGTTTGGTGGAGAAGACCACCATGTTTTGAAGACAAGGGAAGTTGCCTTCTAGGTTTTGGTGACGATTCCTAACTCCTTATTATTGTTTACATGCTTTCCATGTTTATCATATATAGCATGTTTTATTGTTTGTAGATTATTATGATAATGCCATGTTTATTAAATCCTTGACATACATGTTTAGCATTTTGAGACACCCATGTTTCATATGGACTATTATTTTGTGTTCTCACCATTTGTTTAGCTATCATGTTTATCATAGGTTTAATAACATGTGGATCTACATAATAATCATGTTTATGTTTATCATGATGATTTTATCTTGTTTTTGATGCTTCATGATTTGAATATATGTTTGAATGTTAGTTTTCATTAGGACTAGGTATATATTTGTGCATATAGTGGGCCACAAATAAATCTATATATGTTTGAGCTTGAATGCTTATTTGAACCCATTAGATGTGCTAGTATAGTCTAGTTTTGATGATTCATACAGTTTAAACTTGTATTCTCATTTTTGGATTTGTTTCATGTTTTAGTGTTTATGTTTAACTTCATGTATATGTCTATTTTATCCAAATTATTGTTTATACATATACATCCTTTTGAGCCACTTGCCTTCATGCATATATCTTTGTGGACTCGTTATATTTTGGATATGTATGTATACCTTAGTTTGTATAGGACATACATATACCTTGAAGATTAAATAGTTTTGATGATTTTCATGTTTTCTTATTTCAAGGAATATTGAGCTTATTGTCTATCTTTCATGATTATGTTCTTCACATTATATTTGTACACTCACATTTATTGTTTACTCATGTGTTTGTTTTCATGAGTCATATTTATGCTTCATTGACTTGAGTGTTGATTATCATGTGGATTTCATGTTTTCATGAAAAATAATTTTGTTTTATTCCTTGCTTGAAGGATTTCGTACTAGTTTACAAATTTCATATAACTAGTTGCGATATTTTTTATTTGGTAGAGTTTTTCAAACACACTTTATTCTTCAAATCTATTTCTGAAAACCCTACCAACAATGGGCGGTTGGATGGGAGATCATGATCATGTATGCTTTATATTGAAAATCATTTTAAACTTGAACATGATTGGGAGAATAGTTATATGATGTATACACTTGATCTTATTGTTGCTTCAATTGGTATCATTGAATCCTTTCAATTGGTATCAATTTTAACCTTTATTGTATACTCATATATTTTCATATATGTATGCTTGATTTTCAAAGAATATCAATTTCAATTGGTATCTATTTTTCATATATATATATGTTTGTGTTTATGCTAAAGCTTGAGTTCTAACCTTGTTTCAATTGATTCAATTTTCAATTGGTTTCTTAAACAAGCTTATGCATGTGTTTTATTGGTATTTCATAAAGGGAGAGAAAATTCGATTTTCATATTTACAATTGGTATTTGTATTTCCACTCCCTTGCTTTATGATAGAAAATAAAAATTTTAAATTGATATCATACACTAAAAAGAAAAATACTCTCTTTTGATATCAAGATGTTTAATTGAATGTTTTAAAAAAAAATTGGTATCTCAAAATTTTGTTTAAAGTTCAAAAATTCAAAAGTTTTGATTTATATTGCTAATGCAAGGAGAGCTTAACATCTCTTCTACATATAGATTCATGATGAGTGTATCTTGTATTGAAGAGCTTGACAATCTCTTCTTTATGTGGTACACGTGTGTAGAGGGAGCTTCACATCTCCTCTTATGCATTACATAGTGTATGTTATGTGAATTAGGGCTTGTCATCCCTCCTTCATGTAATGTATCTATGTAGGGAAGCTTCACATCTTCCTCTTCATGAATGTATATAGCATATAACATTTATTTGATTGATTTATGTCTACTTTCAATTGGTATCAAGATGCTACATTGACTTATTTTCAATTGATATCCTAATTGATTGTCACCCCTATTTGATTTTGTTTTTGTTTTAGACAAAAAGGGGGAGAAAAATTTATTGATTTGGTTTTGATTTTACCTCTTATTGATGATTGGTTCTTTGTATTAAAAAGGGGGAGAAGATTTTGTTTTGTTTTGATTTTACCCCTTTATTGATGATTGACAAAAAGGGGAGAATTATTTGAGAAAGATTTTGGTTTATATATGCATATTTATGTTTTTGCATATATTAAGTTTAATATAGTTTAATTTTAATTGGTATCTAGAGCATGTTTTGTTTTTGAACATATGTTTTGTTTTTGAACATTTCATTGGTATCTAGAACCTTTTATTATTTATGCATAGATATGCATTCATGTTTAAGAGCCTTCATTGCATATTCTTTATGTTTATTTGTTTATGCATTAGTTAAGGGGGAGCTTCTTTGAAGCTTAACTTTAATCCATGCATATATAACTCCATGAGTTTTGTCATCATCAAAAAGGGGAGATTGTTGGCCCGGAGGCCTTCCTCTCTAGTTTTGATGATGATTAACTCATGTAGTTATGTTTACTAATAATCTTGTGATTTTAGTTTCAGATCATTAAGAAAGATATTAGTTGGTGATTAGCTACAACAAAGGAGTTTTTTGGAGCTTTTCATAGTGATTCCGATGCAGGAGCGTCAAGATCATTCATAGCCATGCTCGTTGGATCACGGTGTTTTGGACTGAGTCACCTTGAAGATGAAGGTCGTCAAGAAGACTTAGGTATCTATAGTTTAGTGTGTTTAGATCCATTTGTAAAGCTTAGTATAGTTGATATGCTCAAGTGCACAATACACACACAAGTTTTATGTTTTTGGATTTTGGTTTTCATGAATAGTGATCAAAACAAGTTTACTTTGTTTTTATGTATATTAGATGTGTTTAATATACATACATGCTTCATATCTTAAACAAACTTATTTTGATATGCCTATTCATGAGTTTAGGAAAAATTAGATTTCCTTATAGAAAAATCCAAGTTTGATGAAATACGAGTTTTGGTTTTTTGGTAAAAATGTTGAGATACAAAAATAGTTTCATATGCTTGATATTTGAGTTGAAATTTTTATCACATGTTTATATATCAATGCAAAATGATAAAACTATTTTTGGGTATTTTTACAAGACTTAAAAGAATTTTTAAAAATATTTTAACAAGTGTTTATGTCCCAGATTTGTGGCTGACAGGCCAGGTCGGCCGACCGCACGGGTCGACCGCACCAAAGGCCGGTCGACCCTTGCGGTAGACCGACGTGCACAGGCATGTGCACGTCTGGCAGTCACAGGGACGGTCGGCGACGGGCGGCCGACCGGACCAGAGAGCTTTGCTCTCTGTATCTGGGCGGTCGGCCGTGCGGTCGACCGGGTTGCCCCAACGGTCACATTTCTGACCGTTGGCGGTCGGCCGGGCCAGCCGACCGGTAGCCTGTCAAGCTGCCAGATCAGCCTAACGGCTAGTTGTTGTTTTGGGGCTATAAATACCCCATCTCTTTAGGGTTTTAACCAAGATTTTTAGAGCTAAAATTTTCAGACTTTCTCTACTGTTTTAAACAAGTTTTCAAAAGAGTTTTGTGCCAAAAAGATTCATCTATTTATTTTTAAGTGTTTTGTTTTTTTTTAAAGAAAATAGGTTTTTGGGAATTGGTTTCTTGTTCTTCATTTCTATATCAATTTGGTATTTTCCCAAGAGTTTTTCTTCGATCAAAACACTTAGTTTTTTCCACACTTGAGCCTATCTTCTATCCTAATCTATTTAGGATCTTTGTTTTGTGAAAAAGAGAAATAGAGAGATTGTTTGTGGTTGAAAGAAACCACTTGTTGTAAACACCCTGGCTTTTGTTTGTATCCCTCTTTGGTAGAGGTGATCGGGTGATTGGTTTGCTCCCTCTATTGTGAGGTGGAGATTGTTTGTTGGCTACGGGCCTTATCCCTCTTCGGTAGAGGTGGATTGGGGTTGTATTGCCTCGGTGGCATTGTAAGGTTGAGAGAGGAGTTCGGTACTCCTTTAGTGGATTAGAAATCCTTCTTGGTGAAGGCGGGGACGTAGAGCTAGGGGCTCGAACCTCGAAATATATCTTTGTGTTTGCGTTTGATCCATTGCCTCTTAACCCTCTCTCTTTATTTTGTGCAAAGCATCATTCATATCATCATATCATACTTGCTTGCATTTGTTTTGTCCTTGCATTGATTCATATTGCTTATTCATTATATGCTTGGATTGCTTGTGTGTGTGCCTCACTTGTACTTAACCACAAGAGCTTCATATAGCACCTCAACCCATATCTAGGGGAAGCAAGAGGAGTTAGTTCAGAGCCCTTCACGGGGAATTCAGCTACACTTGTGTGTTGTACTAAGTGTGTTGCAATATTGTTTTAATCTTTCGCATTTAGCGCGTTTAGTTTATAGATTAGCATATCACCTATTCACCCCCCCTCTAGGTGATTTACAATGATACCAAATGAAAGTAACAACCAATTTTAAAGTAACTTGATACCAAAAAAATGTCTTGTAAACTTTTGATACCAATTGAAAGTAAAAACAAATTGATTTAGGTAAGCATAACTCATATCAGTATAGATACCAATTAAAATGAAACAAGATATCAATATTAAAAATGTTAACATATACCAAAACAAAGTATTTTTTATCATAAAGAATGGGAGTAAGATATCAATTAAAAAATAAAATCGATTGAAAGATACTAATTGAAAGATAAAACATGAATTTTCTCCCCCTATTTGAAATACCACTAAAAAACATGCATAGACTTATATAAGATACTAATTGAAAAATAATTGAGATTGAGTAGTAAAGCAAGCTTAGCATAAACATAATTTATGCTTTAAGACGTAAAGATATAGTAAACACAATCAAATCATATATATATATATATATATATATATATATATATATATAATATATATATATATATATATATATATATATATATATATATATATATGAAAATATAAATTCCAATCGAAATTGATACTATTTGAAGTTTGAAGAATACATATATAGAAAACACATATGAGTATACAAAAAATATATAATTGAGATACCAATTGAAAATATGATGAGGATCAAGTGTATAACTCATAATTATCTCCCTTTCATGCGCAAGTTTAAATAGATTTTCAATTTGAGCATACATGGCATGGTCGCTCATCCGTCTGCCCTTTGGATGGGGGTTTTCAAAATAGGATTTGAAAATAATTTAACACGTTTGAAAACTCTACCAATTGAAGAATAATGACTAGTTTAAAGATAATATTTGATAACTAGTGCGAAATCCTTCAAGTAAGGAATAAAATATGAATATTTTTAATGAAAAACATGTAAGTCACACGATCATCGACACTCAAGGTCTATAAGGCACAAATATGAGACTCATGAAAACAAAAATTATGAGTAAATAAGAGTAATATGATCACAAAGTCATGAGAATAAGCAATTAAGCTCAATATGAAATCCTTAATAAACATGAAAATCATGAAGAATTAATTTTCACAAAATAATATAACTCCAAGGCATATGTATGTTTTGTCTAAATTTAAAGGTATACATACACATCCCTAAACAAAAATGAGCCCATAATAAAAATTTGCATGAAAAGTAAAAATGACTCAAGGGTATACATGTATATCTAAAGTTTTAAAAAAAATTAACATATACATGACGCTAAACATATGAAAATATGTACAAAATGGGAAATACAAGTTGAAATGTGAGAATCATCAAAACTAGGCTATACTAGTACATCTAATGGGTACAAATGAGCAATTTAGCACAAACATATAATAATCAATTTGTGTCCCACTAGTTGTACAATTATATACATAAGTTTTAATGAAGACTACATCCAAACATGTAATCAAAACATGAAGTATAAACCAACATATAAACTAATATGATCATTGTATAAATGCACATGTCTTAGGACAAGGATATACACCATAGTTAAACTAAAGTGAGAACACAAAAGTAATAGTCCATATAAACATAGGTGTATCTTAAATACTAATCATGATATCTCAAGTCTAATTAACATTACATTTAACCTAATAATCATGAAAATCAAAACATGCTAAAAATCAACAATATAAAAGCATGTGAACTAAATGGGAGTAAGAGATAGTTACCAAAACTAAAAGGGCACATCTCTATAGTCTTCAAATCATAGTGGTCCTCCCACCAAACTCCCCTTGAAAGTGATGCATCCAAAATTGTCACTGTTTAGCTCGGAACGCATTCACCTCAAGGCACCAACGCATCTCACGTCATGTGAGAGCCCACACCTACATCAAATATAATAGGGGTAAATTTTGGTACCCATACTTTATTGGGTCCATGGGGGTTAGCACCTTTCCTAACCCAAACAAACTTATTTGCAAAATTTGAATCATTAATTCTATCAAAGCAAATTTTGCAAGGTGGCCCTTACATCCACAATGTGTACACACATGAGCATACTTAGTCTCATGTGTATGAATGTAAGAAGCATGTGTATACTGTGGTTTGTGTGCATGGATGTGAGGAGATTTTCTTGTGAAACATGAATTCCAACCATGTGTGGTTCATGGCACATTGGCTCAAAGTGGAGACCAAACAATCAACACTTCTTTAAAACACATATATCATTTTCAATCATGGAAGAAGAGATGGAGCATGCTATAGTAACACTAGATGGTGAAGCTATACTAGCATGGCAAACATATGAAGACAAATAGTTTTTCAAAGATTTATTTTCATTAGAAATCAAATTCAATTCCTTTGAAATAGAAATAATTTTGTTTTTTAAAGAATCATTTGCTTTTAAAACAAAACAAATTTTGAAGATAGAACTTCATTTTTCTTCAAAACTTCATCACAATCATTTTTACTTTTTAAGATTTTGTTTTCATTTAGGCAAAATCAAGTTGGGATTTCAATGAGTCCCTTTCATTAGAAATTTCAACTTTTTCTTACAAAGCCAAATCAAGGTTTGAAAATAAATCGTTATTTTGTTTATTTAATTTAAAGGTTTTCTTTTTCAAGAGTTGATATTTCTAATAGGTTTCACAAATAAGAGATAGTTCTTCATTTAACGCATCGACATCAACATAATCATCACTACAAGATGAACTAGCACAATCATCTAGATGGCTGTCTGAGTTTACCTCAAGGGAGTCATTCCCTTGGACCATGTAGCAAGCTTGTTCGGATTCTCCTCCACTAGATTCCTCCTCCACAATGGTTGGCGTTTGAAGCTTTGGAGGGGTCAAGTGTTTCACAATGCAAAAGCGGAATCACAATGAGAAACCATAGAAAGATATTCTTTATTTAGAGTGCTCCTAAGTGCCTCAAGGGCTTGTGCATTGGCCTCTATATGCTTGCTGAAATCACCTAGAGGGGGGTGAATAGGTGACTAGCTAATCTAATGATGAATTAATGCGAATTATAACTATTTATGCAACTTAAAAATTCTTAAGCTAAACACACCAAGTATAACACAAGTTTGTAGCCAGATTCCCTTGAAGGGCTCTGGACTAACTCCTCAAGATTCCTCTAAATAAGAGTTAAGGTGCCGCTTTGTTTCTCTTGGTTGAATACAAGTGTGAGCAAACAATCCCCAAACATATATTAATTTAAGTACAAGTATATCAAGCAAGTAAAGATAAAGGTAATATAAGCATGCAAGATATAAAAACAAGTGAGAGATAGAGAGAGCAATCGCAAACACGGGAGATTTGTTTCGAGTTTCGAGCACCCTTGCTCTACGTCCCCGCCTTCAACACTATGAAGGATTTCTACTAAAAAAGATGCCACCGGATCACTCAGTGTCGCAACACCTACATGGAGTTCACACTAGAACTCTTAGACTCACTAGTCCCCTCACTTGCTCCCGCAAGAACATACACACCGCAAGCACACTAGTTTGCCTAGGCTGCACCTCTACACTGAGCTCCCACAAGAACTTGAAACACCGCGAACCCGCAAGTCCGCCTCCTCAAATACAAAGATAAACACTTTGGTGATCACAACACTTTAATCACCAAAAATCCTCTTACAACAAAGATCCCTATAGGATGATGTAGCAATAGATAGCTCAAGTGTGTGTGAGAAAAACAAGGATTGATTTGGTGGAGAAAAGCTCAAGAAATCACTTTTGAAAAACTCTTGATAAAACTCTCATTTTGATTTGGAAATATTTGCTCTAAAACTTGTGGATAAAACCACTGATATAGGTAGGAAAAACTAGCCAAAAAACTCTTTTGAAATCTTGTAGAAAACAGTCCATGGGAGCCCCATATAAATAGGCTCCAAAATATGGCCGTTGGAGGCCTAGTCAACAGTCTGCACTACTGTCGGTCGACCGCCTGTTCGACGCCAACGGTCGACCGCCCGGTCAACTGCCAATGGTCAATTTTTTGACCGTTAGGAAGGTCGGTCGACCGGCCGGTCGACCGCCTTCAGGGCAGTGGCCCAGCGGTTGACTGCCCGGTCGACCGGGCCATTTCCAGAGAGCAGAAGCTCTCTGGCGGTCGACCGTGTTGTCGATCGGCCCTGGCCATGCACATTTTGTGCACGTCAGTCGACCCCCTGGTCGACCGACCCCTGGCTCGGTCGACCGTGCGGTCGACCTGCAGAAGGTCAAAAACAGTTTTTCAGGGATTTAAAACTTGGGTTTTTGACTTAAATAAAATCTCATAAATTCTCTAAAAATCTACAAAAATAAGTTCAGTATTATATTTTGTTATACAAACATGTTTGAGTAAAATCAAGACATGTTACAAATATTTTGAACTATTTTTGTAATATTGAAATTTTGGCTTAAAACAAAAACTGTATTTTTTCAAATTAATTTTTCCAAAACTCCTTCAAATATAAAAATAAGATATTCTAAACACTTTTAATATTTAGTGTGTATGGATATGATCTACTACACATATATGATGAAATATCTATGTTTTTGACATTAAGTTCTAAATAAAGTTTTGATGAAAACATATGTATATATTGAAGCTTAAAAATCTAACCGGTATTTTCCTAAACGAAATCTCTTTCATGAAAACACATATAAATCTTGTGTGAGAGTGTATATGATACTTGAGTAATTCACCAACTAATCTATCCTTTATATTTTATCTAAAAATAAAATCTTACTAAAAATAAATCTAGACCCAAGTCTTCTCTTGAAAAGCTTCTCTTGAAAATCTTCTTCTCCTTCTTGACTTGGTGCAAACTATGATCCAATGAGCTAGACTCCTCTTGAGTACTTGATGTGGTCTTGATACACAAGCTCTTGAATCAACACATGCTACCTTCAAAACACGACTTTAAATCCTTTGTTGAAGCTAAACACATACTAAGATCTTGATCACAAATATGAGACTAAATAAATACTAGATCATTAGCACTATAACTACATGAGTTAATCATCATCAAAACTAAAGTGATGGGCCTTTGGGCCAACAATCTCCCCCTTTTTGATGATGAAAAAACTCATGGAGTTATATATGCATGGATTAAAGTTAAGCTTTATAGAAGCTCCCCTTTAACTCATGCATAGCAATAAACAAATAAGATATTCAATAAAGAATATGGAACTAAACAAATATATATGCATCAACAAGGTGAGAGAAACATGCAAACATCCAAAATCTTTTCCCAAAAACCTTCTCCCTATTTTTTTTAAACTTTCAAAAACATTCTCCACATTTTGTAAAACACAAGATGCATAAACTCAGTATATGCAAAAACTCGAATATGCATATATAAACTCAAAATTTTTCTCCCCCTTTTTGTCAATCATCAACAAAGGGGTAAAATAAAACAAATCATCAATAAGGATATATATATATACGATATACATTCATGAAGAGGAAGACTTGACGTTATCTCCCCTACATACATGCATTACAAGAAAAAGGGATGACAAAATCCTAATCACATAAAGCATAATATACAATGCATAAGTGAAGATGTGAAGCTCCCTCTACACACGTGTATCACATAAAGAAGAGATGTCAAGCTCCTCAATACAAGATATACTCAACATGAATTTATATATAAAAGAGATGTTAAGCTCCCCTTGCATATAGACAATACATATCAAAATATTTTTAACACAAATTTTGAATTTTCTTAAATTTTGAGATACCATTTGTAAATAAACAAGATTTTTGATGTCATTTGAAATAGAAAATTTTTGATATCAAATGAAATTGAAACATGTGTAAATTTTGATACCAATGAAAGAAAATATTTTATACCATTTGAAATATATGGTAAATTTTGATACCAAATGAAAGGTAAAACACTTGTGATATCAATTGAAATTGAAACCCAATTGGAAATCAAAAATATTGATACCAATTGAAGTATATTGCAAATTTTGATATCAACAAAATACAAATTGAAAATAATGCATAAGCTTATTAAAATACTAATCGAGATACCAATTGAAATTAAGATTTAAGTCAAACTTAGCATAAACATGTAATTTGTGCTTTAAACATGTAAATATAATGTAAATCAAGTACAATCAAATCATATATATGTATGAAAATGAAAATACCAATAGAAAATGAAAATACTTGAAATGTGAGGAATACATATATAGAAAATAAAATATGAGTATACAAAGAAAATATCAATTGTGATATTAATTGAAATATAATGAGAATCAAGTGTATAACACATAAAGATCCATCCTTTTCATGCACATGATAAAAGATATTTAATTTGAGCATACAAGGCATGGTCGCCCACCTATCCGCCCTTTTAAGGTCGAAGTTTTCAAAAATAGATTTGAAAATAGTTGTGCATAGTTTGAAAACACTACCAAATAAAGAATAAATAACTAGTTAAAGTAGTTTTTAAAAAACTAGTTAAAGATCCTTCAAATTGGAAAACAAAACATATCATGTGTATTTCATGAATCATACTAAATACATAAGTGTTGACACTCGAAATCTATAAAGCTCAAAACTTCTCATGAAGACAATGTCATGAGTAAACAAATAAAGTGTGAGTATACAAGAATCACGTAAATAGCATTTTCATGAAAATAATCAATGAGGCTCAAAATATATATGAAAATCATAAAAATTATTTTTCAAAAAAAAGAAACTTCAATGTATATGTATGATTTATCAAAACAAACAATATACATACATATCCCAAACATAAAAAGATTCCATAATGGTATTTGCATGAAGGCAAGTGACTCAAGGAGTATACATGTATATTTATTAGTTTTGGACAAAGAATACATATACATGAAGCAAAAACATGCATAAAAATAGGTAAAACAAGTGTAAATGAGGGAATCACCAAAACTAGGTTATACATGTACATGTAATAAGTACAAATGAGTAATGAAGTACAAACATATATGAATCAATATTGCTCACTACTTGTACAAATATAGACACAAGTTTTGACAAAAACTACATCTAAACAAGTATTCACCTCATGAAATACAAGATATGATTATTTTAACAAAAACTAAAAACATGCTAACAATAATCAAATAAGCATGTAAACTAAATGGAGTTTAGAGATAGTTATCAAATCACATGAACTGCATTCTAAGTCTCCAAAACATGGTGGTCGTCCCACCAAACTTTCTTGATAGCGATGCATCAATATGTGTGTCAATCTGATCCATGTGCATCCACTATCAAGGCACCAACTCTCTCACGTCATGTGAGAGCCCACACCTACATCAACCAAGAGGTGGGGACTTTGGTACCCATTTTCTTTTGGGTCCACAGGGGTTAGTCTTAATCGGAACCCAAATATTTTTATTAGCAAAATTTAAAGAATTTACTCTATCATAACAAAATTTTGCTAAATGGCCTTAGCGGCCGCAATGTGTACATTTGTACACTCTAGGATGCACATGTGAATGAGTGTGATCATGACATACAAAATATGCATAAGCATGTTGTGGGTGATGTGCATGAACATGTGGAGCTTGTTTCCTTTGAAATAAGGTTTTCAATCTTTTATGGTTAAATGCACAATTGCTCAAAGTTGAGCTCAAACAATTTATTCTATTCTTCAAAAATTTTATCTCATTTTTATCAGTGGTAGTAGCATGAAGTGCATGATAACTATCTTTTTCTTTTGAGGAATATTTTCTTTTTCTTTTGAAATAATTTTTCTTTTCAAAGAGTTATTTTCATTCAAGGCAATTTCTTTTTGTTTTTCCACCAAACTAATTTTATTTTTCAAAGAGTTATTTCCTTCACAAAGATCATTTAATTTTGAAGACAAGAAAATATTCTCCTTTTTCAAGAAATCATTTCTTTTGAAACACATGCAAGTTTATTTTGAAATAAATCTTTTCTACTAAAATGGAATCATATTTGTTTTTCAATTTCTTATTATCATTTTTAAGCAATTCATATTTTTCAAGAAGTTGTTGACAAATGAGTCAAGCTCATTATAAGACATAGCAACATCTTTTTCTAACTCGGATTCAGAGTTTACCTCAAGGGGGTTATCCCCTTGGACCATGTAGCATACGTTGGAAGCCTCATTTTCAACATCCGAGTCGCTCCCCACATAGTATAGCTTTTGTTCGCCAAGGGAGATAATAGAGTTCCACTATAAAAGTCGAATCAATGTTAGAAACTCCAGATAAATATTCATCATTTAGGGTTGACTTTAAAGCATGAATAGCTTTTGAGTTAGCCTCAATGTACTTGCTTTTATTAAAATATGAATCCTTAATGGTAGTAGGATAAACATGAATACCTAGGCCTTTGAGGTACAAAGACATCTTAACCTTCCAAGTTTGGATGTTAAGAATATCAAAGGTGGGAGGTGACATGAAATCCATGTGTGTGTACAAATATTGTGATTAGCTATAAATGAGGATCTTTAACTCAAGATGGTTAGACCCAAATCAAGAGCACTGGGCTCTGATACCAATTGAAATCACCTAGAGAGGGGTGAATAGGTGACTAGCTAATCTAGTGATGAATTAATGTGGAATTAAAACTATTTATGCACCTTAAAAATTCTTAAGCTAAACACACCAAATATAACAGAAGAGTGTAGTCGGATTCCCCGTGAAGGGCTCTGAACTAACTCCTCAAGATTCCTTTAAATAAGAGTTGAGGTGCCCCTTTGACTCTCTTAGTTGAATACAAGTGTGAGCAAACAATCCCCAAGCATATATCAATTTAAGCACAAGTATATCAAGTAAGTAAAGATAAAGGCAACATAAGCATGCAAGATATAAAGACGAGTGAGAGATAGAGAGAGCAATCGCAAACACGGGAGATTTGTTTTGAGGTTCGAGCACCCTTGTTCTACGTCCCCACCTTCAACACTATGAAGGATTTTCACTAAAAATGATCCCACCGGATCACTCAGTGCCGCAACACCTACAAGGAGTTCACACTAGAACTCTTGGACTCACTAGTCCCCTCACTTGCTCTCGCAAGAGCAAACACACTGCAAACACACTAGCTTGCCGAGGCCGCACCTCTACACCGAGTTCCCATAAGAACTTGAAACACCGCGAACTCGTAAGTCCGCCTCCTCAAATACAAACATGAATAGTTTGGTGATCACAACACATTGATTATCTAAAATCCTCTCACAACAAAGATCCCTATAGGATAGATATAGTAATGGATAGCTCAAGTGTGTGTGAGAAAAACAAGGATTGATTTGGTGGAGAAAAGGTCAAGAAATCACTTTTCAAAAACTCTTGATAAAACTCTCCTTTTGATTTGGAAATATTTGCTCTAAAACTTGTGGATAAAATCACTGATATAGGTAAGAAAAACTAACCCAAAAACTCTCTTGAAATCTTATAGAAAATAGTCCATGAGAGCCCCATATAAATAGGCTCCAAAATATGGCCGTTGGAGGTCTATTTAGCAGTCTGCACTGCTGTTGGTTGACTGCCCAGTCGACTGCCAACGGTCGATTTTTTGACCGTTGGGAAGGTCGGTCGACCGGCCGGTCGACTGCCTTCAAGGCAATGGCCCAACGATCGACCGCCTGGTCGACCGGGCCACTTCCAGAGAGCAGAAGCTCTCTGGCGGTCGACCGGCCCTGGCCGTGCACGTTTTGTGCACATCAGTCGACCGCCCGGTCGACCGATCCCTGGCTCAGTCGACCGGCAGAAGGCTAAAAAACAGTTTTTCAGGGATTTAAAACTTGACTTTTTGACTTAAATAAAATCTCATAAATTCTCTAAAAAATCTACAAAAATAAGTTCAGTATTATATTTGGATATACAAACATGTTTGAGTAAAATCAAGACATGTTACAAACATTTGAACTATTTTTGTAATATTGAAATTTTGGCTTAAAACAAAAACCCGTATTTTTCCAAATTGATTTTTTCAAATTGAAAACCGATTTTTTCAAAACTCCTTCAAATATAAAAATAAGATATTCTAATCACTTTTAATGCTTAGTTTGTATGGATATGATCCACTGTACATATATGAAAAATATCTATGTTTTTGACATTAAGCTCTAAATAAAGTTTTGGATAAAAAACATATGTATATATTGAATCTTAAAAACTAAACTGGTATTTTTCTAAACGAAATCTCTTTAATGAAAATATATATAAATCTTGTGTGTGAGTGTATATGATACTTGAGCAATCCACCAACTAATCTATTCTTTACATTTTATCTAAAAACAAAATCTTACTAAAAATAAATCTAGACCCAAGTCTTCTCTTGAAAAGCTTCTCTTGAAAATCTTCTTCTCCTTCATGACTTGGCGCAAACCATGATCCAATGAGTCAGGCTCCTCTTGAGTACTTGATGTAATCTTTATGCGCAAGCTCTTAAATCAACACGTGCTAGCTTCAAAACATGACTTTAAATCCTTGTTGAAGCTAAACACCTACTAAGATCTTGATCACAAATCTGAGACTAAATAAACATAAGATCATTAGTACTATAACTACTTGAGTTAATCATCATCAAAACTAGAGTGATGGGCCTTTGGGCCAACACTTGCTATTACCAAGATAAGATTTCTTGGTAGCGGCAAGGTAAACATGCATTCTTAGGGTCTTGAGATACATACTCATCTTAAACTTTCACTTATCGATGTTAAAAACATCAAACATGGGAGGGGTAAGGTAATCCATGAGTGTGTATAAACAAGTATGTGTACAAATACAAATACTAGATTAGCATCCAAGATCTCACTCCTAGATGGTTAAACCTAATATCAGGTAGGCTCTGAGACCAATTGAAAGTACACTTAGAAGGGGGTGAATAGGTGTAAGGCTAATCTAATGATGAATGATATAGAATTAAAACTAAATTGCTACACACTTAGTGTAACCAAAGAGTGTAGCCGAATTCTCGGTGAAGGGCTCTGGACTAACTCCTCAAAATTTCTCAAAATTCCTCTAAATAAGAGTTGAGGTGCTATATGAAGCTCTCTTATTTTAACACAAGTATGGCACACAATCAAAACCAAGCATATAAATGATATGAGCAATATGATGCAATGCGCAATAAGAGAGAGAGAGAGAGTTAAGAGATAGTGGATCAATCGCAAACAACAAGATATGTTTTGAGGTTTGAGCCACTGCTCTACGTCCCCGCCTTCACACAAAAGGATTTCCACTATATCGTCCACACAGGACTTCCCACACAGGCAACCTCCACTGAGGATTTTGGGTAATACAACCTTGGAATACACAACTCCTCTCTCAACTAATACAACCTCTACACAAGGGGCAAGGCACAATAACTATCACCTCTACACTTAGAGGGATGGGCACTTAGCCAAACAACAGTCAACCTCACACAAGAGGGATAAGGCTTAAAGCCACAACTCTACAATCATGTCTTCACTAAGAGGGATAATAACAAACCCAATTGCACAATCTCCTCTACACTTAGAGGGAAAGGCACAAAGCTAACTCTCCAACAATCACCTCTACACTTAAAGGGATACCAATTAAACCAAACTCAACCACCACAATCACCTCTTACTAGAGGGATATTAACAAAATCTCCACAATCACCTCTCACTAGAGGGATATCACAAAGTAAAGAAGGTTTACAGCTCTTGGTGGTATCAACAACCACAAACCAATTTTCTCACAAAACTAGATCCTAATAGATAGGATAGATATGATAGCTCAAATGTGAGAAAATAAAGATTTAGAAAATAATTCACAAAGAAAAACTCTTGGAAAAACTTTCAGAATAGCTATAGAAATGAAGATCAAAAACCAATTCCCAAAGACTATATTTTTTTGAATTTTTCAACCCTTTTTAAAACAAATAAAGAAAATCTTTAAGACCAAAACTCTTTTAAAATCTTGTTATTAAACACTTGTAAAGATGAGAATTTTTGCTTTCTAAAAACTTAACTAAAATAGCTCAAGAGGATGAGTATTTATAACCCACCAAAATTTTGCCCGTTGGCAGTCTGGAAAGGTCAAAAATGACCTTTCAGTCGACCGCTCGGTCGCCCGGGCAACGGTCATTTTATGACCGTTGAGCCACCGGTCGACCGTGCCTGAAAACAGAGAGCAGCAGCTCTCTGCCGGTCGACCCAGCCGGTCGACGGGGCCATTTCCAGAGAGCAGAGCTCTTTGGACGGTCGACCGCCCGGTCGACCGGCCTACAGCCCAAGCTGTCGTGCACGTTTGTGCACGTCAATCGATCAGACTGGTTGACCGACTTCTGTAGCGATCGACCGTCCGGTCGACCAGCAGAAGGCGAGGTTCAGCTTTAAGGGATTTAAAAACTTGTCTTTTTATCTTCTAAAAAATCCCAAATACACATAAATTCCACAAAAATAAGTTTTTTTTATGATCTTAGAAATACAAATTTGGGTGACTAAAATTCAGCACATATTATAAATATTTTGAATCATTTTTGTGATATTGAAAATAGGCTAACCGTATTTTTAAACTTTGGATTTTTGAAATGAAAAACCGTTTTCTCCAAAACTCATGTAAATATAAAAACATGATATTAAAACAAATTGAAGCATGTTGCATATGGATAGAATCCAATATACATATAAGGATATATATATATCTATGTTTTTGACATGCAATCCAAAATCGGTTAAGCCGAAAATCAAAACCAACAAACTTTAAAAACTAGTGTGTGTTGTGTGTATGTAAACTTGAGCATATCAACACTATCTAATTTTACACAAGATGTAAACACTAAACTAAAACACAAATCGAAGTCTTCTTGTCTCCAAGCCGACTCGAACCAAATACGATCCACCGAGCTTGACTCCAACTGAGTATTGGATGCGGTCTTGACGCTCGAGCTTTTGAATCAACATGTGAAAGCTCCAAAACTCCTTTGTTGAAGCTAATCACCTACTAATATCTTAATCAAATGTCTGAAATTAAATATCACAAGATTATTATTAAACTATAACTACATGAGTTAATCATCATCAAAACTAGAGTGAAAGGGCCTCTGGCCAACAGTAAGTCCCGGTACCTAGCGGTACGTTCCGGCTCAGTACCGATACTCCTGGACCGTTGTCCCAGGCATGCACGGACCCATTCTAAATATGATTCATCGTTCCTCATTAATTTTCAATAACCAACCTCGCTCGACTTGTATGTGAAAGTATATGGTACGGGCCATATACCGAAACATACAAATTAAACAGTCTTAATAATAATTTGATAATTGACTTCATGCTATATGAATTTTATTGTCATTTTCATACTTGCTATTTATTGTAGTTACTCCATGCTTACTAATTTGATTACATGACATTTGACTTGCTACACTTACTTTTATTTCATGTCACATAAATTCTAATGTCATTTCCATATTTCACTATTTATTATGGTTATTCCATGGTTATTGATTTGAGTACATTATACTTGATCTGATGTACTTGCTTTTATTTATACTTATCATTTGGGCTCTTCTTGCACTCGCTGGGTTGCTCACTAACAACCTTAAATTTTCTTATCCAGATCTTACAGCTTCGATTGAGGTGGGCCCTTCAGCTGAGGACCAGGCCTACTTCGAGGAGCAGGCGGATAAGCCGTAGCTCCATCCTGTCTTTCCCCTCTTGTGAGACTCTTTCAGCTCGTTAGTTCTTATCTTTTGTACCCTGTACAATCTACTTTTGTACTACCTGGTGATGTAATATTTATATAATATTATGTCACAAATTGTGATGACTGAGTACTTATACTATTTTGTGTTGGAATGTATAACACCACGTATTTTCGTACTTTGATCCCTGTATTGTGTTGTATTGATGCTTAGCGTAAGTACGTGATGGTACCATCGTTCTGCGTATGTACGTCGCAGTGGCGTCCCCGTATCCGTGGGAGCGGGGAGCCACATAAGTTATTAAATCTTGTGCTTTATTATTATAATTGGTGCACATAATTGATCAGGAGTTTAATTTAGAGTCTGAGAGGAGAAAAGCTAGCAACAGCTTTTAGGATTAACAATCATAACTTGAAACATTGAGATGTAAGAGTTGTACAGTTAGGTAGGAATATCCATCACACTTAATGCATTTTTTAACTAGCAATCTATTAGATCGAGAGATTGTAGATTCTATATTTAGAAGATAGAATTAGTATTTTTCGAAAGAAAGTACTAATTAGGATAGAGAATTCTGATTGTTAGCATGCATAGGATGAATTAGTACAAGCATAATATTTTATCTGATTACAATTACTGAAATCATTACCCTATTTATTTTCATAATTAAAGCAAACCTCTTTAGTAGTAGTTTAATCATAATACATACCAATTAAATTAATTATTCAAATAGAATTAGGAAAAATAAGTTGGTACTTGAAACAACAATCATCGTGGGATGATACTCTGTTCACTTATATTACTTGTTAACGATTGGTACACTTGTCATACGAATCTCCACAAATCAAGTTTTCGGCGCCGTTATCGAAATTGTATAATTTTTAATATCAACAATATCGATTACTGTTTGCTTTGAATTCTATCTGCAGATCTAATATAAAAATCTTTCTCTCTACAGGTTATAGGAGGTTCAACCTCAACAGAGCACAGAGTTCGGCCAGATAGCCGAGTTTTCGGCCAGGTAGCCGAACTCCTGTTCTGACTTACTGTTACTAGTAGATGAGACGATTTAGGAGTGCAGAACTCATAGAATCTGATCCAGAGATTGACAGTACTTTTAGATGCTCGCTCAAGGAGAGACGAGATTGAGAAAAAGTGATGGTCGGTCAAAATGAGAGAAAATCCTTAAGGGATTACGATGTTCCTCCCTAACTAGAGCCAATTTATGAATCATTGCACCAACAATTCAAACAAAAAGCTTTGAATTGAAGTCGGGGTTAATTCAAATGGTGCAACACATGTGTCAGGATTCCCACATGACAACCCCAATGAACACATCTTTAGTTTTTCAGAGATATGCGACACACAAAAGATTAATGGTGTGTCTCCAGAAGTAATAAAGCTGAAACTTTTTCCTTTTTCTTTGAAGGATAAAGTGAAGACATGATTCAATTCTTTACCTAAGAATACTATAGTAACATGGATGAGATGGCGAATAAGTTCCTTACAAAATACTTTCCTCCATCTAAAGCGGCAAAACTACGAGATGATCTCACAACTTTCACTCAACTTGAATCTGAAAGTATCTATGAAGCTTGGGAAGGTATAAAGAATTGATCAGGAAAGTTACACATCACGGACTTCCTGCTTGGTTGGAGATTCAATTCTTCTACAATGAATGAATCCAAATACCAAGATGATAATTGATGCGGCCGCGGGAGGAACACTCATGGGTAAGGAATGTGATGAGGCATACGAGCTTCTTGAGGAGATGGCCTCAAATAGTTACCAGTGACAATCAAATCGAGCAATGCCAAGGAAGGCGTCCGGAGTACATGAGATAGACGCAATCTCTGCAATACATGCATAACTTGCATTGTTAACAAAGAAACTCGATGCGACCAATGAAAGTGCCATCCAAACTCAAAGCTCTCTATATGATGAATTTGCTGCAGGGCAACAGCCAATGAAGGACAAGTTGGCAACTTTGAATTCCCTTCAACCGAGCAGGCAAACTACGTGAACAACTTCCAGAGGAATAATAACCCCTATTCAAACACATACACACCAGCTTGGAGGAATCATCCTAATCTAGGATGGGGTGGTAATAACAACAACAGTGCTCCAAGGGCGAATAACTTTCATCAACAGCAAGTAAGGCCACCACCGCCACAAGAGAAGAAGTCAAGCCTGGAGGAGATAATGCAACAGCTCGCCGCCACTACACAAACATTCGTAACCACCACAGGCACCAATCTGAAGAACTAAGCAGCTGCAATTAATAACCTAGAGGTGCAGATGAGTCAAATTTTTAGCCTGCTGTCCAAACGACCACAGGGATCGTTACCAAGCAACATAGAGGTAAATCTCAAAGAACACGTCAAGGCAATCATGTTAAGAAGTGAAGAAGTCCTAGCATTTGCAAAAAGTATTCAAAACACTTGATTTTTGGTTTACAGATACTTGAAATAATATAGATCAACTTCAACGAGTGGATCTTGTATTCGAATGTCAGAGGATTGAATTTGAGTGGGAAGGATTCGGGGTCAAATCCTTCGACACAAGTCTCTCTCTCTCTCTCTCTATATATACACACACACACACACACACACACACACACACACACACACACATATATTGATATATTGTATGCATGCATGAATCGTGTGTATGCAGGCACTCTCTTTATTATATATGTATATATATTCTAGTGTGATATCCGTACCTTCATATCTTACTTTTTACATAATTTTCGTGTATTATCCCTGTGTCGTATTCATGTCCCGTTCCCATATCCATGCTTCTCTTAGCAAGCAAGAGAAGAATGATTGTACAAAAGATTACAGAATGTCAACATGAGAACCATCCTTTATCCTTATAAACTCATTTGTTTTAGAATGAGGAATTTGGAAAAGTAGGTAAAAGATAGTGGGTCGAGAGGGGTCGGCATGGTCTGTGCTCCAAAGACCTCCAATATTGAGAAGTTTCCCCATGTGTTTTGTAGGTGCACTCTATGAGTGTCGCGTTTTTTTTTTTTTTTTTTTTTTTGGTAGCCTGGTTTCATTCATTCATCAATCAAGGCACACGTTCGAGGGTGTAATACGAAGCGGAGAAATAAGCATATCAGAAAATGTAGGAAATAACCATTGTCTAATGTTTCAGTAGAGAGAACAGCTATTGTCATCAGATGCATTTCATTTGTAGACCTCCAAGAGAATGAAAAGAAAAACCTTTGACTTGATGAATACTCAAGAGTTAACTGCGAAACAAAGTGCCGCCAACCTAGATGAATTGGCTTCACAAGCCCGTATATATTCCAAAAGATATGAAATAAAATAGAAGGTACAGACAATAATATTTATTGGAGGAAATTTTCTTATATCTTGTCTTATTTGAGTATCTTAGCCATATAATTTGCGGAGTGTACGTTTTACTACCATTTTTAATAATCTTCGTTTATTCACACACATTTTATTTATTTAGTTTCTCTCTCTTTTTTCCCCTCCCCCAGCTTTGTTACATCAATAGATGGATATTAACTTGTGCACCAGCATAATTTAATTACGACAACAATTTTGAAACGTGACTGAAATATTTTGTATTACAAAGCCCAGTGGTGGAGATACGTTTATCAGCTCTTTGTACGGGCTACGTGTAGTCACGGGGACTTCATGTGTATTTTTATACTTGTGTACTCTCATTGGAATATATTGTTTTTAAATTACATTAATGGAATTGGTGTGTGGTGCGTTCGCGCGCGTGTGAGCATTTTAGCTTGCAACTATCGTAATCTCTTTCTGCACATGCAAAGCAATCTATGTGAGGTTAATTTCGGGGAAAATAGAAATTTGATGACTTTAGTTTCCCATTTATTACCTTTTACTGATCTTTTTGGAAGACAAATATTCACTCGTGCGAGAAGAAATGGTGTCTTGGAGCAATTGTAACAACCTAAAGTCTTTTAAAATATGCATCTTTTTGGTAAGATAGTTGTCTATTATAATCAAAATCAATCGAAAGGAAGTTTTTTTCATGTGACTCATATAAAAATTTTGTTCATCTGTTCGTCTGTCTTCATTCACGAGAGAGAGAACAACGTTAAGTCCCTCTTTCTTCTTCTCCTCTTAGCTTTCTCTTTCTAGTTTCTTTTTTTTCTCTCCCGTCCTCCTCCTTCAGATTGATCGGTCAATTTTTTATCGACAGTGACGGCATACTAGTTCAGTTCAGACAGAAAGAAACAGAGTTTTTATCTGTATCCAAGCAAATGTTTCACAAAA